>PVLD010013041.1:0-57660 GCA_004027595.1 Dinomys branickii | reverse complement strand
CACAATTTGTAATAGCTAAAATGTGGAAGCAATCCAAGTGTCCATCCACAGAAGACTGGATTAAAAAATTGTGGCATTTTTATATAATGGAATATTATTCAGCTATAAAGAAAGACAGTTTTGGGGACTTTGTAGGCAAGTGGTCAAAACTGGAGTCCATACTCATAAGTGAAATAAATCAGCGGTACATGTGCAGGCAGCGTATTGTATCACTGGTGTAAGAACCTGAGGGTGGGAATATAAACTAAGAGACATGAAGGAAATCTGTTCAAAAACAAAGAACAGATAGGATGAGGGAAAGGAGAAAAGAAAGAGGCAAAAAATGTATGCATGTATGTATATATGTATATACATATATGCAGGAGGGCTAACATGGTTCTACTATTGTATTATATCAGTTAATGCTAAGGAATAATTGATGACGGGTTATTCAATCAATCTCGTATGTCTGTATGTGTTATCCTGAACATACACTTCGAAGATATCAATATGCAAAGCAGCAACTATTGTTGGGTTTGTTTTGTTTTGTTTTGTTGTTTTTTGTGGGTTTTTTGTCTTTGGTTTTTGTTTTTTGTGTTTTTCTGTTGTTGAGAGGATTAATTGTCTGACCAATTTTGCATGTCTGTATCTGTGTTCATGTATATACACTTCGAAGATATCAATAGGTAAAGCAACAACCATTGTTGAGTCCATGTCACCTTGTCTGTAAATCAGTTTTGATTGTACTATTTTTTATGCTAATTTGTGTCTGTTAATATGTTTTTGTGCTTTTATTAAAAAAAAACAGTATAGTCAAAGACACATTCTCATCAATCCTCCTCAATATACAATATTCCCTCCTGCTTCAAACACTTATCCTATTGTTTTTGTCACTTTCTAAAGCAGTTCTGGAAGTTCTCTTTCATCCCTTTACCTATGTTATTGTGGCTGCCTCCACATTCTCCTGTGTTTGACATGTTTACCTCTTGTGGTCATTTTGACTTTTGGGAAAAGCTGCAAGTTGCATGGGGCCAGGTTCAATGAATAAGGTGGATGAGGACACACTGTAGTATTTTTACAAGCCTACCTTTCCATTGGATGGATCTTGGCAGTAGCATTCACCGTATTTTTGAAAGCACCCTATAAAGACACTTATCAAAGAGGGCTTTTGATAGATTGCTTTGTAGTCTTTTTCTCATGCATTCTTCCACATTCGAGATCATATCATTAATATCATATTGCATGTATTTTAAATTCAGTTAACCCAGGAGTATTAACAGATAACTAATGGAATGAAGAACACTCTAATGCCAGCTGACATCTGTCCCTGGGAAATTTGTTAAATGTTCCCAAATTCAAGGACTCTTTCGAATCAGTTAAAGTAAGTTTTGATATTCAAGTTTCTCAGCTATAAACATATCCATTATATTGTTCTATGTAACTGCCTTTATCAAGAAGGAAAAAGAGACTTTTTGTTAAGTATTTCTTCTGGCACAGTGTTCCAGTTGAGTAGAAACAGCCATTGTTAACAAGTTCTTGAAGAACAGTAGCAGTTATTGTCTCAAATAATTATCCAACAAGTCAAGAGATTCCATCTAATTTGTTGGGTGAAGACTATGGTTCAGGAAGCATGTATCACACTGAGAAGGAAGAGAGGAAGAAGATAACTAGTTAATCAAAGTAACATGAGGTCAAACTTTGCTCTGAGAGTGCAGAATACTTCTGGAAATAAATAATCCAACTGGGCTCCTAAAGACAACATACAAATGAAGGGCAAATCCTATGTTTTTGAACTACAATGTTTCCATTCTCATTGTGCTCACTGACATTAGTCTCTGATTTGACTAAAGTATGTCTCGAAGTATTCTTTCCCCAAAAAATGTACAGGAGAGGTATTATCTTATGAGTAGTTAATTATTCATTCATTCAAAATGTTTGTGGAGGCTACTGTTTGGTGGTCCTATTTTTACTGACTTTGAAACACTTAAAAGGGTGAAATATTGTTTTTAGCCAATGTACATCTCACTTTAAAAAGGGATACGGAAATAAAAGGCCTCAGAATGGAAGCCTGGCTTTTATTCTATAATTATTATTTATGACCCTATATAGCAAAAACAGTGATAGAAAGTGATTATATTAAGCAAAATTCTCCAAAGAAACAGAACTAATAGCATTCCTTGTGGTTGCTCAGTATTGAAAGGTGTTGGCTCCAGAGACCCCTGGTGGATATCCAAATTCCTTATATAAAATGGCATAGTACTTACATATGACTTACACATATTCTTCTCCATCCTTTAAATCATCTCTAGCTAATTTATACCTAATATAATGTAACTGCTATATAGTTGTTATATTGTGTAGGAAACAATGATAAAAAGTATTTAGTATGCACACTTTAAAAAAATATTTCTGATCCACAATTAGTTGAATCTATAGATGTGTATCCACCTAATATAGATCTATGTATCTAATGACATAAAATATTTATCTGGATTGGATTTCAGGACCGTGGAGGCTGAGAAGTTTGCCCTCTGTAAGCTGGAGGCCCAGGAGAACTGATGGTGTAACTGCTGTCAAAACCTGAATACCTGGGGCTGGGGATATAGCTCAGTGGAATAAGCTCCTGCCTAGCAAGCGCAGGGTCCTGAGTTCGATCCCCAGTACCGCCAAAAAAAAAACAAAACCCTGAATACCTGAGAACTGGAGAAGCATATGGCTGAGTCCTTGTACAAGTTCTAAGGCCTGAGAACCAGCAGAAAGGTATCTGAGGACAGGCAGGAGAAGATGGATATCGCAGCTCAAAGCAGAGAGAAAAGTTGCAAGCCCTCAATGGACTGAGTAATGCTGCCTACATTGGTAAAGGAGATCTTATCTTTGAAGCTGAGTTTAGAAATTCAAATGTTGTTCTCTTCCAGAAACACACAGACACACCCACAAATGTTCTATTTGGGCATCCCTAGCCTAGACAAACTGGATTTTCGTGCATTCAGACTTAAAGAGGACTAGGACTAGATGTGTTTCCCAACTGCCTTAGAAAGATTTCAAAGTTTGACATGGTAAGTGAACCCCTCTGTTAGGATTCTGAGATTTAAGGATGCATCTGGAAATATATAATAGAACTGCATTCCTGATGTTGGTCTATAGACTAAGGAGAAATCTTATTTAGAGACCTGATCATTATCTCTTTGGGTACCTGATATTTAATTGAATTGTACTTGTGTTTCTTTGTCAGATTGTGTACTTAGAATGGACATTCTTAAATACCACAAGAGGCACTAATACTAGATAACCACGCACATTACAGCCTTTGCCAAAGCCACTATCACTAGTTGCATCTTGGGAAGTAATCTTCACTTCCTGTGCTAGTAAAGACTACACAATTGAAGCAAAGTTACATACCCACAGGTGATAAAAGAGTAATATTCAACCTAGAAGCATGAATATAGGCAATGTATACCCATTACTTCCAAGTTTAATGGTCAAGTTGGGTTGATTAAAAAATCTGCATATTTGTCTCTATTTATTCTCCTGAGAAACCACTTTGAAAAAATCAATATGTAATACAACAACCATTGTTAATTTCCTACTGCTTTGTCAGTAACTCTGTATTGCTTATATTGTTCTTATGCTATTTTATAAATGGATGTCTCTCTGTTAATATGTTTGCCTTCTTTTACTTTTAAATATATATATTTTTAAAAAGAAGATATAAAAAAATCTGGAGCTGGAGACTGGGCTTGATGTTTGATTATGGGTAATAAAAATTAAAGTGTTGTTCATGTACTAGTTGTCGAATTGGTTGGAGCTGATATCTACATTTTGTATGTGGCTCTTGATACTGTCATTGAGTCTTTGTGTTTCATTAGGAAGTAGACCAAAGACACTTGGCTTTTACTTAACATGGCATAAAATAAATTTTTATTATTTTATTGCAGAGAAATTTGATCTCCCTAGAAATGGTTTTGATTCCTAACTTAATGCCAACAACCTACTATATTTCGAATATCCCATTAAATTTGTGGTGTCTTCATCACAGTTCTTACTAGGAAAGCTGTTTTCATTGTATTGCATGCTGGCTAGACAATGCTGTCCACAGGGAGCAGGGCTCTCAATCAGAAGACAGACTGAAGCTTCACTTTCTAAATGTCTTTTCTTGAGGAGGACTTGGAGATATCCTGCAACTGCTATAGATACCCTGCTGATCTTATAGCTATAAGCTGCAAAGAATGAGCTACAATACTAGGCTTGCTTACAGCATATTACATAAATCTTCTTAAAGCATCTGTGACACTTCACCAGACAAGCAGGCATACTGAAAGCACCTCTTGCAGCAAGGAGCCTTGAGATCAGTCTAGGGAGCATGAACACGAACTCTGTTCCTGGACATCTGTGCATTCAGACCCTGGAAATTGCGTCTATCCACAACTGATTGATTTAGTCCATTCTATTCTGCTATAAGAGAATACCAGAGGCTGGTAATTTATAAAGAACAGAAATTTATTGATTTACAGTTGAGGAGGGTGAGAAGTACAACGTTAAGGGGCCAGCATTGGCAAGGGCCTTCTTGTTGTGTCACCCCATAGCAGGAGATGACAGGGTAAGGTTGGATGAAGTCTCCATTCCATAATGAACACATTCATGTGAAAGTGGCATTAATCTATCTACAAAGGCAGAACATGAAGACCTACTCACCTCTCATTAAGCCCCATCTCCAACTGAAGATTGTATTTTTAACATATACTTTTGAGAGCACACATTCAAGGTATAGTACCAATCTCATAGATAACTGGAATTTTGATAATGAGAGTCTATTTATATTTTCTGGTCTTTAACTCTTTGTACTCCTCCACTGCTAAATAGTTAGGCCTTGTTTCTGAGCTCTTACAGGGACAGATTTTCTCACTAAACAAAAATTATTACTCTCTGATCTTACTCATCCTGTTCTCACTGAACTGCAGACACATGATGTGAGAAAGTGCCAAGAAAATTCCGTTATGAGATGGAAATTGTACATCCAACCAAAGAGCAAATCTGGTCTGAAATCCTCACCAAATTCATGAGGTAGTGGCTATTCATCTGGTAGGCATTTTGATGGCTCCACTTGATGGCTTACAGGATTTGTGATTGAATGGGAATCTCAAATACAAGATTTATCTCCTGACAGAAAGCTTTGTTCTGTTATATGATACATTCTTTCCAAGGTGGATGAGTCCCACAGAGCACTATGCCGAGTGCTGTGGAAAATGAGTGGAATTTCAAGAGATGCTCATAGCCAAAGAGCTGTGTGTACTGGCATTGACTGGATACACTTAAACATAGGCTCATGAGGTGCTCTTAAAAGATTTCTATATAATCAGGCCACTACATCTCTCAGGAACTTGCTATTCGAGGTGCCAACATATGAGATATCCCTGTGATAACAAATACAATTCAGCCATGAACCTGATTCATGCATGTGTCTACATGAAAGCATCACATTCTAAATAACATATCTATGCCCACTCCTCAGGTTCGAATATGAAGCCAGGAGCTACAGTGGGCCCAGATCCATTTTTTTTGTTTTTGTTTTGTTTTACCCATGTTAAACATTCTGTGGCTAAATTTTAAATTTAGTAGACTAATATCTTCTATTTGTCTGTCTATCTACCTATCTATCATCTATCTATCTATATCTTCCATTCTAAGGAGAAATCACTTTCCTTCACTGCCTGGTTTTTTGATGGAGCACATGAAGTACAGAATTCTCTGGAAGCAACTACTGTCAGGATTCTTCCTATTCATCTGACAGCTATTAGGCATTATATGTCCCATGATATCACGTGCCAACTTCAGTTTCTCTACTTTTTCTCCTGTTGGTGTTTTTAGAATTGCAATGTCAAATGCATTTAAAAGACATAAGTGAAATGAAAGTGGTACTCTTACCAATCTCACAGGCAGTGTGCACCCAGAAGGCAGAGCTACCGGGATTTCATAGTGTTCTCCTGATCTTATGCTCCTGGTTCCTTTAGCAGAGGAGGGAAATCTTTCAGATGGACTGTCTTTGGTGTTTCATGCAATGCAGTGTAAGAAGACAAGTAAGTGTTTGTCTAAATATAGACCCACTACCATTTCCAGTGATCGGAGAATCACACTCTGAATACTTTTGCTTTTCTTTGTCTCATAACTTTTCACTTTTGCCTGCACTTTGATAAGGATTTCAGCTGGAGTCCAGAGAGGCTTTCCCAGGAAGTGTCATGCTAACACCTGTGAAAACAGAGATGTCCTGTTTCTAGCTTTTCACTCATACATATCTTATGTCCCAGATGACACTGGAAATTTTTCAAGGAAAGGGACCATTGCTTCTGTGAGTCCCTAGCATGAAGTAGGTAGTTAACAGGCATTGAGTGATTAACTGAGAAGCTATTTACTGGCTATCCTTGTTATGGATCATATTTTTCTAGAAGCATGTTAGTCAATTTTTAGCCTACATGAAATGATAAAAATTGAAAGACAAAATTTAGGGACAGAAGAGCTCTTCAGTTTATTCCTCAGCCCTCTGATAAATTTTCACTGTAGCCACCCAAACAGCAAAAATATTTCCTAGTGAAATCTGGTTTTTACATTTTCTGCCTATACACATTTTAATTTTAACTGTATTATTGTAAGGTCCATAGCAGTGTTCTATTCCTCTAGTCCCTGAAAGTACTCATAGAATGAATTTTCATAACTATGCAGTTCTTCAACTTAGAAAAACCTCTCTCCAGAAGCATTTGGAATATCTGTACTCAAGCAGAGAAAGATTTTATAACATGTCCGTATTAATTCACCATGACTCAGGTGAACATTGTGTAGGATATGTTCTGTTTAGGCACCTCATTTAAACTTTTTCAGTTTTTGGAGACTAGTTTAACTTCTGCCCTTCAATCAGGAGTAGCTGTATGTGAAGTTCTACTTCAATGTCACTTGCTCCTGAGCTGTCAGAAAAAAATAGATATTTTATGGTCTAAAAATAAATACAATGCTTCCTTCTTAAAAAGGGCAGAAGAGATTTAATACAACCATTCCCCCCAACTTACCACACAACACTGGGTTTGGAAAGTTTTAGCACCCAGAATAAAACCATGGACATTTTGGGGTATGAAAACAAATTCTGGAATAGAATAGAAGCATTTCCTTTCCCTCCTTGTGTGAGTAGAGATAATGTTAGATCTGCACTGGCCAAAAGGGTTGTTAATGTACATCATGCTCTGGAGTCCACATAGGACCAAAACCAAAACAAAACATCCCACAACCTGCAGGAATGCGAAGACAAATAGTTTGCAATAATTTCTTTGGCAATTCCCCAAGTTTATCAGAAAGAACCTCTGTCTACTAACAGCCAGATTCTCTCTCTTACCATTACTATTTAAATCATTAGCCAGTGTTTCCTGAATGACCTTCTAGGAATGACTAGCTCTTAAAGATAAGTATTATTTGAACAAAAAGTTGAAAGTTCAACAAAAAGTTCAAGAATACTGACTTAAACAGGCTTCATTGGTTTATTGACTTCAGGACCTCGCAAGGTGCTGTTACACAGTGAATTTTTAGGGGTTAGCTACAGGATTTAGAGTTTAGGACTCTATTTTGCAGTAACACAATGAATCAGTCATCTCTTTTAAAAATGCCAAATACTTTAGGAAACAAACCGTCATGAATTTGGAGAAATAATTAACATTAAAATTTTATCTCCAAAGATTTCAGATATTGCAATTATTTGATATAAACTTAAAATATTTAAATCACTTCAAGAAAGAAAGAATAAAAAACATGAACAAGGAATATGATGCTTTAAAAACAGGCAGATTTGTTGCTGCATATTAGTGGTGCATGTCTGTAATGCCAAAACTTGGGAGGCTGAGGCAGGAGGATGGCTGCAAGTTCAAGGCCAGATTGTAAGCTACATGGTGAGTTCAAGGCCACCCTGTACTGCATAGTGAGACCCTATCTCAAGAATAAATAAATAAATGGAAGATTTGAAAAAGAAATACAATTTCTAGAAATAAATACTGTTACTGAAATTAAGATTCAATACTCACATTAAAATAGAAGAAAAGACACCGCTAAAAACAGAATTTGTAAACAAGAACACAGATCTGAAGAAACTGTCCAGATGGCAGCATAGAGAGACAGAAACATGGGGGACTGGGGAAGAAAGCATGGTGTGCATAGCTGTTACTGCATTCTGGGGGAGTTCCAGAGGAAAAGAACAGTGAGGAAGGTAATATGTGAGTAGGCAGTGGTAGAAGGTTGTCTGGACTTTCCAGAAAATATAACCCTATAGATTCAGAATCACAGGCGTAATTAACTACATGAATCAATGCCTAATCCTATTACAATGAAACAGTGAAGACAAAGAAAGGATCTTTATCTTGTAGAGATAAGACAGGTTTAATGTAAAGAGAAATGCCAGTTAGTTTGAAAGTGTAACAGCAGACTTCTCAACCAGAACATCAAAACTGGGGAACAATAGGGTGGGAATTGAGATACTGGCAGAAAATTCAGGCATCAGTGCAGAATTATAGACTCCATCAAATTATCTTGAAAGAAGGTGAAGTAATAACATTTTAAGACAATACAAAAACTATGCACTTGAGTAAAAGGAACTTTATTTCCTTCTCAGTGGAGCATCATCTGGGATTATGTTGCCTGGAAATGTGCTTTGTGTTTGGCTTGGCAGCTATGACTTCAGTAGAAGCAAACCTTTGACATCCTGGATCCTAGATACGGCTGGGAAGGGCTGCCATTACCCAGCCATTTAGGAAGTCTAGTGGCAGTGTTTAAGTTAGTGTAGTAGTGCCAGAGAAAATACAAGATACATGGTTAAATTTGAATTCCAGATGAACAACAAATAAAAAGTAATCACTATCTGAAACTCAAGCGTTACTTGATCTCTTTACTTTTGTACACCACAGTGGCATTCCCCATTGGGTGAAAAAGTTATGAAAGAATACAGGGTGGGAATGACGGGAGGGTGGAGGTGGCTCATACTTCTAAGTCGTGAGATGAACAAAGAGAAGGGGTTGGTCACCTCTGCAGGCTCTTAGCTGACTTTTCCCTTCATAGGTAAACAGGCTGTGCCTGTTGTGAAACCTCACAGAGCATCAGCTTTGGGATGTTCACATTCTGCTGCTCAACCACAGCAAAAGGAGAGTGGATTGGGCCAAATAAACGAGCAAAAGAAGAAGGGAAGAGTAGTAATTATGCAAACATATGTTCTCCTCCCAGAGAACTTTGTTGTATGACCAGGCAAAGGGCTTGCTCTAAAGCAGACACAAACTATAAATGGGAACAGGCTTTCGGTTTTCATCTCCTAGAACTTTCTTCATGGATAAAGAATATAAAACCATGATACACAAATAAGATCACTTATAGGTGGTGCTGTGGCTTGGGTGTGTTCCCCAAAGGATTATGTGCTGGATGCTTGGTCCCCTCTATAGTAGTATCAAGAGACAGTGGAACTGTTAAGAGGTGGAGCCTAGTGGAAGGTGCTTTGTTCATTGGGGCTGTGCCCTCACAAGGGCAAGTCTTTTGATCTTGCAGAGTGAGTTAGGTCCCTTGAGAATGGGTTGGTATAAAAGAGTGATCCTAACTCTTGAAGCTGTCTGGCTTCCTTTTTCCCCACATGATCTTTCCCTCCCCCACATGCTCCCACAATGACACCATCCAGCATGCTGTGATGTAGCCATGGGGGCCTTCACCAGAGTCAGTGTCATGCTGTGTGGACTGCCAGTCTCCAAAACTCTAAAGAAACTTTTTTCTCTGTATAAAACATTCAGTCTTAAGTGTTTTGTTGTAGCAAAGAAAACAGACTAAGGCAAAGACATATGGGCTAAAACAAAGCACTTTATAGATACACTTTTACTCTTTACACTATTTCTCTGTGTAAGTTTTACTTTACTATCACCTCTATTTTGTAGGTAGTCCTATAACAAAGTATAGTGAGGTCAAACACCTTCCCCAAGTCACAGAGCTAGTAAACAGCAGAACTGCGAGCTGAGCCCAGGAACTGGGATCTTAACTACTGACTGCCCTGCCTTCCAGTGTAAGGCTGACTTCTACAGAGGGTGACCTGAAATGCTTAACAAGATGCAGACCATGGTGACCAAGTAGGAGCTAAATCTGGGGGCCTGGCTGGTATATTTCTTCCTCCTCTTCCTCTGTACCTCCAGTGGTAGGCAAGTGAAGAAGGTATAATTTCTCGGATTTGCAAACTCATTTTCCTTGGGGGAAAGATTATCATAATAAACTGTACATTGCAATGTTTTAAAAATTTTTCCACATGCTACGTTCTCACGCACATCCAGTGACGTGTGAATTATGGAGTGTTTCTTCAGCAAGGTGTACTGAGGTTGCAGAGCTTCATGCACACAGACCCTGAGAGTACAGTGTGTATACACAGTTTCCCAGTGAGGAACAACTCTGGATCTATGAGTCTGGAGGGCGTAACGCCCACTCGTGCTGCACAATGGAGCAGGACACAAAGCGAAAGGGTGACTCTCGTCTGAGCCTAGCTGCCCTCTAGGCTGCAGGTGGCCTTCCTGTGTTGACCTTCCTTTAGGCCTCCAAAAGATACAAGTGCAGACCCAGCACTGTAACCTTAGTCTGGAACTTTGTATGGGGGAAGGAACTGAGGAAGTCACACAAGTTTAGAGGGATCCTGGGCCCAGAGATGCTTGCTGTTGGGCTGAGCAGAATGATAATTGCAATGCTAACAGCTGATGTTTACTGAGTCCCTGCTGTGTTCCAGGCACCATGCTGGTGTATTCTGTTCCTTTAATCTCATTTAAGCCTCAACCATGCTCTATGAGCGAAAAACTATGACCTTCCCTTCCCAAATTCAGTATCTGAGTTCCAAGTCCTCAGCCAAAGTCACACAGCCAGTAAGCAGTAGAGGTGATATCTGAGCTCAGGAAGTTTTTTATTCTGGAATTCATGTTATTAACCACAGTGCTTTCTTGGCTTACATTCCTAAAATGTGTTATATCCTTTCTTCCTTAGGAAGGTGGTGATGCCCTGGATAAAGCTGTGATCAGGATTTGAAAAGGGAAAAACCAGAATAGTTTTTTGATATTTGCCCATGAGGGTTTCGTGCTAGGTAGTAGTGGGAGAGGCGCACAGTAGTGGGGTGGAGCCAGGGAGGTCCTGTTTGAGGACACTTACTTGGATAACTTAGATAATTAGTCCTCAGAGTCAGGAAACACTTGTCAGTCACCACAGAGAGGCAGTGTCTCTCACTTAGCATTTGCGGGTTTGTTCTGGAGCCAGACTTCTGGGTTTGAGCATCAACCTCATGGCCATTTTTGAAGCCTGGTGGGGAGATCCATAAATTCTTCATGCCTCTGTTTCCTCAGAGTAAAAAGAGGAATACTAATAGTTCCTCTTTTGACTGGAGGTGAAGACTCTTAGATTAATATATCCAGAACATCTTAGAACGTTCACCAGCTTGTAGTGCACGGTCTGTGGCTGGGACCCGTGACTGTGGCGTGCTTTTGGCACGGAGGCTGAGACACTAGGACTGACAACAGACAAGTGAGTACAGTAGCCCCCCCGGTCTACAGTTACACGTTGTGTAGTTTCGTTTACCTGTAATCAGCCACAGTCAGCAAATATTAATATTTATCTTCACTGTAAAGACCACACTGGCATAATTATTGCAGGCTATTCTTACAATTCTTTGATTTTGTTACTTGTTATTGTTAATCTCTTACTCTGTCCAGTTTATAAATTAAACCTCACTGTAGGTGAGTATACATAGGAAAAAATCCTAGCACATACAGAACCTAAGCCTCCTTGAGGTTTTGGGCACCCTCTTGTGTCTTGGAGTGTTTCCCTTGTGGATTGGGGGCCCTGCAGGGATTACAGTGTGTGTGATGGGAGGGAGCCGTGACTGTGTGGTGGGGCCTGCTGCAGGCACACTAGACCCATGCGAAGCCTCTGTGGGCTGCGGTGGAGAAGCAGTGCAGGTTGCAGGGGCTCTGATTTCTCCCTAAAATTTTGCGGGATGGGAGCTTAACCAGAGGAGCAGCAGCAGTCCAGCAGGTGGATGAGTAGGACCTGAGAGGAATCAGCTCACATCTGTCTGCCAGATTTAGTAACTAAAAAGTACAGGATGCTCCTGTTAAATGTGAATTTCAAGTAAAAAATAGAATAACTTTTTAAAATCAGTATGTGCCAGGCAGAATTTTTAGTACAAATATGTCCCATGTAGAGACAGTCGTACAAACTATTTGCTATTTAACTACAACTTAGATTTCACTGGGCATGCTCTACTGTAACTGGCAATTTTTATCCTTCCACACGAGAGGGAGAGGCACTACGCTTCAGATTAGCTGGAGAGATGGGGAGGAAAGATAGAGCGGGCCAGAGGAGCCCGGGAAGCATGCAGTAGCCAGATCTGGACAGACTTGTGTTCTGGGAAAGGGTCTGGGTTTTATCCTGAAATGAATGATAAGCCTTTGGAGCTCTCACCACGAGAATGTGAAACCACAAAGCCAGCAGTGTGAAATGTGTTGTCAGGCGGGATGAAAATAGCATAGCAAATTGTCCCAAATTTAATGTCTTAAAATAATAAATGTTTATTAATCTCACAGTTTCTGAGGCATTTGGAAGCAACCTAGTGGGTGCCTCTGGCTCAGCAGTTCTTACGAAGCCATAGACAAGACGCTGACCATATTTGCAGTCAGCTGCAGGTTGGGTTAGGGCTGGAGCGTTTCCTTTCCGGGTGGTTGGCTTGCAGAGCGGTGCTTCTATGGGGAAATGCTGTTGGCAGGAGAACTCAGTTCCTTGCCTCCTGCACCTCCAGAGGATCACCTGAGAATCCTCACAGCAGGGCAGCAGGCTCAGTAATCCAAGGGACTGCACAGCAGAAGGCACTTGTCTTTGTGATCTTAACTTTGGAGGCCACACAGTCATTCCCATAATATCCTAACACAGGGCAGCCCTGCTCAGTGCAGGAAAGTATTGTCGAAGGGCGTGCACAGAAAGGAGGTGGGGGTCATGGGCCATTTTGGAGGCTGGCTACAGTGGGTGGTGTCTGACTTGGTGATGTCCATGACGTCAAAAGCATAGAACAATGGAAGCGTGGGATGGTTAAGAATAGCCTGGCATAACAGATATATGGGAGATGAGAGGAGACAAAGGAAAAAGAAAGGGGAAGGCGTATTGGTGTGGTTTGCAGCTCTTTCACAAGAAACATCATCAAAGCCAACTCAGGAGGAAATAGATTTACCTCCTCCTGTTCTCCGGGACGTGCTCCAAAAAAGGCTGTGGCCTTGCAGAAAGGAAGGTCCTGCACTGCAGTGCAGGACAGTGGCACCTAGTGTTTCAGTTTTTCAAGCTCAAGGTTGAAAGTTTCCATACTGTTTCACAATGCTAGGAAATGAACATGCTTAGGGAGAAAAACAGGTGTAATTATTAAAAGGAGCATAATCACACATGGTTTAACATTAATAGGGGAGGAGCCACAAAAATAATTCCTGTCATTAATCTGTCAATTATCTTTCAACCAATCCACCTATCATCGATCCATTTATCTATATTCTCTCCTCTGTTTTTTTTCCTAGAAGCCACAAACAGGTTAATATATACACGGGCATTAAAATAGTGTTTTCCTTTGAGTCTGGATAAAAACTAATCTGTGGGATGAGCGCCCTCTGCTGCCACTTGTACAAAATAGACATTTTGTCTGGCAATATCAAGGAAAACCCTTTAAAAGGTTCATTCACAGGTTCTCCGGGTGCTGCCCTTAACAAAGTTATATTCAAATAAGTAGTACCTTTGCCAGTTTGAACATATTTAATATTTCTTTGTTTTGTAGAAATCCAGGTTTCTCCATTTTTCAATTCAGTTTTCCTCCAGTGGTTCCTGTGCAAATATAAGTGAGGACAGTTACTGAATAACCATGTGGTGTGTAATTAGGAGCATGTTATCCAAACTCTTAACTAAATACAGCAAATTTCTTGCTAGACACACCAATCCATAAGTCAGAGGTCACCAGCAGGACTATTTTGTCAGGAATAGCCCCTCATAGAGGGCAGCAGGAAGTGGCTTTATGCTCCCCAGGGCACCCAAGTAAAGATACTGACCTCTCCAGCCAGCCCCGATGACCATTCCTGGAGAGAGCAAGATGGGAGTGGCTTCAGGACCGACCAACAAGTGTCCTGTGACAATTCCACAGCACCAGAGACTCGGGAGATAAGGGATGTGCTTACTTGTGCTCCTGTGCTAAGCAGCATATTGAAATGGCAGTTCTGCCTGGCCCATCCACCCCGGCCGACCCGGGTATGGTAAATACAGATATGAGTGATGCCACTGCCCAGGGGTTACTCTGCAGACTTCCTTCCCTTCCCATCCTTCATCTCTGTTTTCATCTCCGTAGTTTGCAGGTTCCCTGGCTCCGTCCTGTGGCTTTTGGTACTAGCTTCTGAGCATTCACCCATTTCTGGTGTTCCACTTTTGACTTACTCTTTAACTCAGGACTTTGCAGGCCTTTTTTATTTTTCATAATGAGGCTCAAAGCCAAGGTCTCATGCATGCCAAGCAAGAGCACTGCCACTGAGCTACAGTCCCAGGTCTGCAGGGCTCTTGATCCTGAAAGACTTGGAACTTCAGAGAGGAGCTTCTCGGTGTCATTCCAGCCTCTAGCTAGGAAGAAGGAATGGACACTGTGACATCTTTGGCAAGGTGTGTGTCTTCCCCTTTAAAGTGGAAACAATGAAAGAACACGTTTTGTGAAAATTGTAGCTAATAAAGCAATTGAGATGAATGTTGTCATAATATGTTAATAAAATAATGATTATGATGTATTATTGAAGTTTTCCAAGCAAAGGATAAAATACATGACCATCTACCACCTATAACCAAGCAAGCAAGAAAAAGATTTTTAAAATCAAGGAAAAGGAGTCTTGTTCATAAGAAAATGCCGAACTTTAAAATACACCTGAAGGTGGTATATCAAATGTTCCCTATTTTTTCAAATTTTCTATAGTGGGCATATTATATGTTTATAATGAAAAAACAAGAAATTTTAGTGCTTATAAATCATCTTTCTTCTCAATAGATTTCATATACAATTCACAAGATTATAGTGTCAATGTAAAAGTTAAACATCGGTTTAAAGCTAAAATTCCTTGTGGACACACACACTGCTATTGTCACACTGACTCTGTCAGTTTAAGGAGGTGAATTGCTGGTACAGTTTTGTGTGTGCTTTCTAGACATTTGTTCTGTTCACTTATGTATTACTGGTTCATTGATCAAGGACAAATCGTGACATAATTGAACACACATTATTTTTCTTCCCATGGCTCATTAGGGGTAAATGTCTCTTGACACTACATGAAAACAGGGCCATTCCCAAGGCTGTCTAATAAGTAATAGGTATTTCTAAATTTGCCTTATCATAAAACAAAAAGTCAGCTTGTAGTTTTAGAATATCATATATAAAACACAACCAGAAGAGAAAAACTTGAACTAAATATGATCAAAATACTAGATCATTAGTTTTCAAAGTTTCTTGAAAACTAGTGTTGTCTGGGAAGCATTAAAAAAATCTAATTCCTCAGTTTTATCCTCAAAATTTCTGATGTAGTAAGACAGATTCGCTTCAACTTCAGGATTTTTAAGATTTCTCAGATGATTCCAATGGGATGGACCCCCTTGAGAATTACTGCTCTAGCTCTAAAATCCAAATTACAAAAAATATAGGTAATCAAATAGAGAAACATGCTAAATAACACCAAGGGGATGCAGTCAGCACTGTCCAGACTGTGGGAAAAGACCTAATTTATTTACCCCCATATGGAAAAAATTGAGAATAGCGGGGAATCCATAGGTTAAAAGTGACTTAGAAGAAGCAACAACTAAATTGCAATATATGTACAGATTTTTAAGACCTCAGGTGATCAATAACTATATGAAAATTTCATATGTCAAAGATGTTATAGTTGAACATTCAACAGATATTTGATATTAAGGAATTATTTCTAACTTTGAGTGTGATCGTGATATTAGGTCTTGTATTATTTATTTTTTTAGTTTTTAAATTAATTTCATTGGTACATTTTGGATATATATAGCATTCATTATAGGGAATTTGTTCTTGTACATGATATATCTGGATAATTCTTCTCTTCCCCCGTTCCTCTCCCCTCCCTTCAATCGCTTTCCCTCCTTATTCTCTTTTGTTTTCTTTTCCCTTCCTTCCTTCCCCTCTCTCCCATCCCTCATTTGCCTTCCAGTTTGAACATTTATTCCTACTTCACAATGTCTATTTTACATTTTGGTCCATTTTTACCCTTTCGGTCTCTCACACCAGATAAAGAATGCTACTATTCTAGATACTAATCTTTCGTCTGAGCGATAGTGGCAGAAATTTTTCCCACTCTGTGACTTGTCCCTTCACTCTGTTTGATGTTTTTGTTGTTGTTGTGCTAAAGTTTTTCTACTAAGAGGACATCCTAGTTGTTGATCCTTTGTCATAGCTGCTGTGCAAGTAAGATTTTGCCCATTAATTCTTGCCTACACCTATGTCCTCTTGTTTTATTTTTTTTTAAAAAGAGCTTTTATTTTTTAAATAGACAATTTGAAATAACTGACAGATTTTCTCTGGATTATATAGTATCTAGGCTTTGCTACAAAATCATATGAAGGAAAGAGTAGAGAGTGATGTGTAGATTAAAAAAAGATTGGTCATGAGATGGTAACTGCTGAAGATGGGTGACAGGTCCACAAGGAATTCACTATTATATTCTCCCTTCTGTGTAACAGAAAAATTCCAAGATAATACGGTTTTTATAGCTTTCAGCCCAAGATATTACTAAATACTTCAGTACTCATTTAAAGATAGATATCTTTCCTTCTCTCATGGAAGCTCTAGTTGGTGGGCATCCCGTCACTCTGACTTCATATTCCTGATCTGTCTGAGGGTTCAAGAGCTTAAGAACTGGTGCTGAGCATTTTCTTAGTGAATTATTCATGTAGGATTGCCTCACAATCAGTCTAGTGGCAGAAATATATACCTATAAAATTTTAATTTATTTGTGAGCTGTTCTCTTTTTACCAACAGAAATAACCTCATACCATATATATTATAATTTGTTTTCATTCTACATTACATTGCATCCTGGAGATGCTTTAACAACAGTACCTTCACTTGCTACATTAAATTTGCTTATTCAGTCTTTATCTTAGTGATGAATATTGTGGTACCACTATTATTTTTGCCACAGCTAGTGATCTGCCATCAACATCCCTACACACGATTTCTTGTGCACATTGTTTCTCAGAGTTAGAAAAAGATAGGTAGAATTTCTGAGTCATAGACTATGTGCTTTAAAGTTTTAAATTCATTCTGTCAAATACTCTCTAATGTGATCAGCTCACTTTTTATTCTTTCCCTTTGGAGATGGACCAGGGCATTCTTTGACTCTCTACGCTTAAGGTAATAGTGTGCTTCTCAAAGTGATGATACAAAGTATTGCGGATTTATGTTAATGTTAGCTAGTTCAGTTCTGTAGTGTTCTGGGCATCATTCCTGGAGATCTACCCTAGAGCCCACTGCTGTATCGTTCCACCAATTTCATAAGCAGACAATTCCTTATAGTCAATGCCCTCCTGCATAAATTCCTGAGGGTAAGGTCTGCCTCCTGCAGTTGAAACTTGATATATACAGTCTTGCTACATGGCTTCTAATTTTACCTCTTGTTATAGGAAATGCCTATGCTTAGTCATAATTGCTACCCTCAGTTTTCCTGTTGGTAGGTCAGGTGAAGGAAATCTTGGTATTCAGTACAATTGACTTCCTCAGGTAGTGAAGCCTCAGGTACTGGAGCTAAAACATAGGAAGAACAATATCATGTTGTGAGTAAAGAAAACCCCAGGCTTAGAACTTGCATGCTGGTTCTGCCTTTGCTTCCGCCCCTTACTAGCCAAATGACCCTTAATTAAATCCTCCTGTTTTCTGGGACTGAGATTCCTTAACTTTAAAATAAGGGATGCTAGGTGCTCTTCAACTTCTGTGCTTCAAAAGATCATGTTTTTGACCCAGTTCTGAAGATCCAATGAAAATGTTGTAACTTCCCAGTTCAGCAAAAAGGGATATAGCTAAGTAATCAAGAAAATGCCTCCTTTTGAAATGGATATACTGATCTCTATTTGTGAGCCAGGAAGTATTGACCATCTTATAAGAGAGTCCATTAAAGATGTGTACTTAAAGATGAAGTAGGTAGTGTTAGAGCAAACAGAAGATTGCTTGGACTTTAGAAAATTAAAGGAAGCATGTAAGTGGAGTTGTCACAAAATAAAGTTGCTGAAGCAAATGCAAAAGCAAAGAAATTCTCACAGAACACAGAAGCAAAGGCCAAAGAAATTAAGATGTGAAAAGAGGAGAAAAATTATAATGTGGAAGGCCTGTCCAAGAGATACAGTCTATACTTAATAGAAACACCTGAAACAGAGGACAGAGCAAATAAAGACAAAACAATAAATAGGAACTAATTGAGGAAAACTTTGCAGAGTTGAAGAATGAAGTAGGTCTGCAAATGAAGACGTCTCACATGGTATCTTTCAAATTTAGCAAAAAGAAAGCACACTTAGACATATCCCAGTGACTTTTTAAATCGTCAGTGATAAAAAAAATATTGCAAGTATACAGACAGAGAAACTAGGTTACTTATAAAGGGGCAAATGTCAGATTGACTCAGCTTTTTTTCTTGCAATTCCAAATGCCATAAGACAATGGAACAACATCTACACAGTTTTAAGGGAAAATAATTTTAAACTAAGAATTATATATCCTACCAAATTAATATTTTGGTATGAAGGTGATTGGAAGACATTTTCAATACCAAGACATTTATAAAGTCTATCAATCAAGAACCTTCTCGGAAAAATTAGATAAATGATTTATTACAACTAGCAGAAAAATTTTCAAAAGTAAGATGAAAATTCTATGAAAGATTGGATGATAGTCATTAAAATTAGTTAGGAAGCATGGAGTCTAAAATTATTACATATAGGATAATATAACTAAATAAAAAGTAGATTTGTAAGCTAGATCTAAAATTTTCAGTTCATGTCACTTTAAATTATCAAAGTACATTAAAATATTCAATGTACTGGGCAAATACTGTTTTATTTTTGCCATGTAATATAATAAAGATATTAAGCCAAATGTATATTAGCTAAAAGTACTTTCTCACTGTGGACAGGACAAGTACAGTAAAGATATTCTAAATGTCAATCTTACAAAACTGGAAAATGGAACAGTTTTATTTCCCTTCAAAAAACCCTAAAGGTTTGTACTATTAATACTGATAATAAAAAAGAAAATTTTCAATGTACTGGTTGGCAGGGGTGGATATGTTTAAAATACTGAATTGGGAAAACCAGCAGTTACTGCACCAGGTGGTAGTTTGTATGAATCAATTTGTCATTGAATTGTGGAAAAAATGGAATATATACATTCCAAATTTCATGGATTAAAAATTAAAACTTGTAAAAATTAGAATTTGCATGGAAGATACTGACAGAGGTGAATTATACTTAAAACTGGTTAAATTACCGGTTAATAAGATCCAAGTTGAGTTAAAAAAATCAATCTCTCATCTGAGATACTCACATTTATATAAATCAAAGAAAAGTTTTAAAGATAATAAGAACACTTTAGGTCATAGAAATGGAGAGCAACATTTTTATTAGGCAGAAATAAAGATATTACAAGATATTTCACATTTAAGAGAGTATGTGGCATTCATATATAGGATTTTTCTTCAGTAACTTGATGTAGGTGATAGTTTTACTGTTATAAACTGATATACATACATATATATCACTTAATTATATATATCACTAAAATATATATAACTAATACATATATATTTTAAAGCACATTTAAAATGAGTGCATTTAAGTAACTAAAATTAATTGAGTAATTCTTCAGTTAAAGAGAATACATGTAGCAAAAACTGCTGGGCTCTAACTTCAATAATTGTGGTCTTTGCCATACTCATAAGTGAAATAAATCAGACCCACATGTGTAAACATCATATTGTCTCATTAGTGTGAGAAACTGAAACAGCAAATAACACTCAAAATGCACAATAGATACTGTGAAATGGGAAGAAACTGCTAAAAATAAAAGAAAAGCTGCAATGGGAGAAAGGGGAGAGGAAGGAAGGGAAAAGGATAAAAATATATATACATAAAATAGTTAAGATAGTTACACAGTTAGTTTGTCTTAGTTCATTGAAAAGAAAGTTTTGTGCTAATACCTTTTTGTACAATATTTCATTCCTATATCTTGTACTTTGAACAACTATTATGAATATAACAATATGCAATGTATTAATCATCATTACTCTCATACTGGCCTGTTTTGAAACTCTGTTTTATTGTTATTTTTACTTTTTTCTGTTTAAAATAAAAAAAATTATAGTCTTTGATAAGTCAAGTAAATGTAAACTTAAGAGATAAAGGGTAGTTTAGTAGTTAAGAGGCCTATGTACATGTGCCCAAGTTACATACTTTGTTACTTTATTCTAAATTATTACCATTCTTCAAATTATTCCGAAGTATTTCCAATGATTTCATAGTAGGATGCTGAAAAAAACATCAGTATAGTTCTAGAAAGCACAAATAATCACACTAGAAAAGAGCTAGAACTAAAAACACTGGAAAATCATGTACTTAGAACTTTTGAAATGTTCTTAAATATCCTTTTGGGTCAGACAGAAAAACTTACAACAAATGTTGATGGTTTAGTAAACACGATAATGAAAAAATGCTTTACCTGCTATGGGATGGATGTAGAAAATTCAAGGACCAGAGAACTAAGACTCCAGGTGTAAAGCAGCAGATACGCAGAGAAAAGACTTAGTAACCGAAATGTTTAACTATGCTGCCTTCCAAATGAGGAAGTGGTTTGCCTCAGTAGTGGATTTATTCCCAAAATAAAGTGGCCCCAGGGCTACAGTAAAAAATAAGATGTGCTAGGTGACTTTAAGGTATATTTTCACAGAAAGACCTGTGGGCCTATGAAATCGTTTTATACACCTGAACATGAAGGCATTCTGTGCTAAATAACCTGATGACCCTCTATAAACTAAAATCTTCGCCTAGGACACATTCACTCCCTTTTTGCCAAAGTCTACCAGTCAGTGTTGGCCACTAAAGGTTTCTTGTTTTGTCTGCCTGCTTTTTTTCTGTCTTCCATTAGTAGTAAATTGACATCAATTGCAGTTCCTGAGAATTAGAGGTGTTGCCATGGAAACAGCTTTGATTCACAGACGTAAACATTAAATTGTCGATGCTAATCTCTGAGGTGCTGGTAAAAAGGAAAACAAAATGAAGGCTCTAGTAAGAATGAGATTTTGTTTTCAGCAAGAGTAGACCATACTGTGAAGGCTTGCTCTGGAGACGGGTGTCACACATTATTGCCAAGATTCAGATTATACTCCGGGTATAACAGCTCTCCCAGACTCAGATCTAACATGGCGTGGCAAGATGGAAGATGGATCTTACCCCGCAGCCCCTTTCGTGTTGCAAAGGGATCTCAGAACTCACTGCAGCTGACATAAAATAAAAATACACTTCAGGTTTATTGGTTTTGGCTCAAAATTGTTTCCTATTGGGCCCAGTGAAATTTTATTTCTTCCCTTCAAAACATCCTGTTTACTTTCAGAAATATGTCCTATACTTGGTACATGTCCTTCCTTCTTTTCCAGTTTTATTGACTTTTAATGTATATACAGTAAAATGTATTTGCTGTAAGTGCAATATTTGATAAATTTTGAGAACTTTATGCTAGCTTTTAATCTCCACCAATGTCAAGATATAAAAAGGTTCCCTCATGCCCCTTTATAGTACAGCCCCCTTCACCTTGGCCCCAACCTAGATCATGTCCTTTCTGACACTGCACTTTTTACCTGTAGTAGGATTTCACACAAATGGAATCAAAGTATCCACACAGTCTTTTGTATTTGACTTGCTTCACTAATAACTTTGATCTTCATTCATGTGATTGCGTATATTACTTCATAGTTTCTTGCTGTAGACTATTCCATAACATGGAAACCCTATAATTTGTAAGTAGAAATTTGGGTTGTTTCCAGTTTTTGGCACTTGTAAACAATGCTGCTACATACAAATCTTTGCCACTGTTTCCCTTGAGTAACTACATCAAAGCAGGATTTCTGGTGCATACGATAGGTAGAATATATACATTTTCTTGACTTTGTAAGTAACTAGCCTATTGTTTTCAAAGTGACTGGATCATTTTGCATTTTGACCACCAGTATAAAATTGAGAGTTTCAGTTGCTGCACATTCTTTTTTTTTATTTTAAAGAGAAAAGAGCCAAAAGAAAATCACAAAAACAAAGACAAAAACAAAACAACACAAAACTATGAAAACAATACAGAATTTCACAACAAGATGATAGGAAATCAATATTGGTTTTTGTACTACTTATTATTATCTTCAAAGTAATTGCTCAGATTATGAGATACAGGTATGCAAGACTGATCAAACAATTAAACATTAACTGTTCCTTTCAATAAACCAAAAATAATAGTACAATTATCTTAGCTATCTTGGGTGTGTGTGTGCGTTAACCCTGACTCTAACCCTAAACCCAGACCCTGACCCTGACATATATATCTGTCTGTATCTATATCTATATATCCCCTCCTTCTTTCTCTCTTTTCTTCTTCCCTCATCCCGGTTGTTCTTTCATATTAAGCAGTTCCCTTTCACAATATCTATAGTACCTTTCAGTTTTATTTACTCTTTCAGGTTCTCACACTAGGGAAACAATATGGCATTTGCACATGTGGGTTTGATTTATTTCGCTTATGAGTAAGGCCTCTAGTTGCATCCATTTACCTACAAAAGCTGAGTTTATCTTTATGGCTGAGTAATGTTCCACTGTATAAAAATACCATATTTTTTCTTATCCGCTCCTCAGTTGATGGGCATTTGGGTTGGTTCCAAAATTTTGCTATGACAAACTGTGCTGCTATGAACATATGTGCACATGTGTTGCTGTGGTATGATGTTTTTCATTCTTCTAGGAAAATATTCAGAAGGAGAATACCTGGGCTAAGTGGGACCTCTAATCCTAATTTTTTGAGGAATCTCCAAATTGATTTCCAAAGTAGTTGCACCAGTCTATTACCACCATCAGTGGAGAAGAGTTCCTTTTTTCCCACAGTCGCTCCAGCGTTTGCTGTTGGTTGATTTCTTGACGGTAGCCATTCGTACTGGAGTGAGATGAAATCTCAGTGTTGTTTTAGTTTGCATCTCTCAAATGACCCATGATGTTGAACATTTTTTCATATATTTATTTGTTATTTGTATTTCTTCATCTCGAAAGTGTGTATTCATCTCAGATGCCCATTTTTTGATTCAATCTTTGAATGGGGGGGTGTCTGAGTTTTTTCAATTCTTTACATGTTCTAGATGTAAGTCCTTTGTCTGAGGTACAGTTAGCTAATATGTTTCTCCCCCGTGGGTTGTCTTTTCACCCTATTGGTGATTTCTTTTGAAGTACGAAAACTTTTAAATAGGGTGAGATCCTAGTTGCTGATTCTTTGAAGTATTTCCCATGCAGTTTGGGTTTTGCTCATGAAGACTGTGAGTTGCTGCACATTCTTGCCAACACTATATCATCTCTCAATTTCTGTACTTGTCTTGCACCAGCACCAGGTTGTAGACCCCACTCTGAGCAGGATGCCCCAAGTCATTCATAGGGACATTTGTGCCCACAAATGCAATCATAGAAACAACTAAGTGTTCTTCTTATCACCCCCCACTGCAATAGATCCCAGTGCAAAATTCCCTGTGCATCAAGAAAATGAGTAGTACACAACTCTAGCTCTATTGCTTTCTGTAGATTTTACTTTTGATGCTAATATTAGAGTATATTTTTAATTTTTTTGCTTTCTAAATAATGAGTGAAACTCATATTTATTTTTAAGACATGAATCCAAACCTACATGCCTGACTTGCCTGGTGGCCTTGAAGGCATGTCTATTAACACCATTTCTGGCCTCTTGAGCAGACCCCAGAGGAGCCAGACGGTACTAGGTAGGCATGGAGCCAGGCTCAGGAATGGAGACAGGGACATATGTACGGCGTGGGGTAGATGGAGCCCTGGACAGATACCTTGAACTGGACGAAGTGGGACACTCACTAGTAGCCAGGCAGGATGGAGTATATTGCAGAGGTAATACCTAAAGCAACTTTTCCACCTCATGCAATTTCTTAACACTTGACTGAGAAGGAGGAAGCATACCATTAATCTGAGACAGCAAGATAGCCTGGGCACTCTTTTATTTTTCTGCCCCCTTAGAAGGCAGCTTTGAGTCACTGCACAGGCAGGTGAATCAAATGCCACACAGTTATACATGCAGTTTAAAATCTGGACTCAGTAGCCCAGAGGGCAGGTTGCTTCAGCTTATTTGTGATAGAAGAGCACACTGGAGCAGAACATTCAGATCTGCATCAAAACTTACTCATCTCTAATCACTTATAGAGGGCAGTCAGAGCAGAGCGTGGTTGTTTTGACATATGGTGCAGAAGAATTCCATTAAAAGATTAATTTGCTAATGAGAAATGCACTCCACTCAGAATAAAAGTAGCCACAGGTGTAGGCAAACTTGCTGAAGCAACACCATCACCGTGCTGATGGTTTATTTTTGGCAATTCATGCTGGAATGGGATACAGTTGTTGAAGACTGGTAAAGAATTGGACCAGCATTAGAACAGAAAACAATTTTTTCCACAAAAATGTTAGGTTTGGGGAAAGCTTATGTTGAAGCAGTATTCTGAGTAATAGAAGGCTATTAGAAATAAGAAATTATTATCATTTTGACTTTGGAAATTCTTCTTTCCCCCCCTTTGATATCGTTAGATTTCAGTGTGTTTACAATGGCTACAAGAGTTTAAATATATTTACCCTCTAGGCAAAAGTAGTAGTGAAAAATTTTCAAGTTCATGACTGGGGAAGCAAAGCACTGTAGTAATTTACAAAGGTATTAATGCTCACTGGATCAGCAAGCTTTCTAACAGGTTCATTCCAGGAGAAGTTTTATTAACCTAAGTGTCCAAGAGGACCCTGATCCCTATGGGAGATTGGGTTTCATGTAAACTCTGAGATTTGGAGCCTTCCGTGTTGAGCACCTGTCAGTTACCTATCTAATGCCCAGGGGCATCTCTAGGAGCCAGCTATGACCAACACCCTCCAGATCAATACTTTTTTCTACTTTTACTCAAGGTCTGCAATTTAAAGTACTGAGACCACTTGAGGAAAGATAAGGTCGATAAGCAGCTCGCCACAGCCAAGAACAGGGAGGTAACACAGCTGCAAAGCCAGGTTAGAGGGCTAAAAGTTGTCAGCAGTTTTAGTTTTTCCATGAGCTGATTCTAGTAATCAGCTAGAGTAATTGCCTCAAATTATTCTGGAGAGAAAACTGCTTCAAATTATTCTGGAAGAGAAAAACTTCTCACTGGTCCAACTACTAGGCAGCAGGCCCTAGTAGACAGATATAATTTAGTGTTTTAAAAAGTGCTTAACCATTTGGGAGAAATATAGTTTACATCATCATCCTGTGTCATACATCAGAGTAAATTTCAGATAAGCCAAAGAATTTGATGTAAATAATTAAGCTGTAAAATAAAAGATCAGGTAGCTGATTATTTGAGTCTAGGATGGGGAAGGACTTTTCAGGCATAATTTTATAATATTCTGAAGAAATATTACAAATGAAGAGTATGCAATAGGTTCAATCACATGAGACATATACTGCTTCAGTAGTTATTGTTTAAAACTACATAAAATAGAATAAAATTTTATAAAATATAAGTTGAGTAAATACAAAATTATTATTGAAGTGACTTCAAAATCTTATATGCAAATGCACCTTTGCCTGTCTGTCTGTCTTGCTTGCTTGCTTGTTTTATTTCCTTTTAAAATTTTGTAGCATTGGACACTGAGTCTAGGGAATGCTGAGCTACATCCTTAGCTTTTCAAAACAATTTTATTTTGAGATAGGGTATCCCTAAGTTACCCAGAGTGGCCTCAAACTTTCAATCCTCTTGCCTCAGCCTCTAAGTAGCTGGGATTACAGATCTGTACCATTGCATCCAACTCGACAGGATTCATGTAAATTAACAATAACCTCCCCTCCTGATTTAAATAGAAATTAATAAAGATCATGAAAAAAGCATCCATAAATTTGCTATTTAATGAAAATAACAAATGACAATAAAATTCTCAGCTTTCTTAGGAACAAGGCAGACCTATGTGAAGACCTTTGAGGTGGGGTTTCCCCGTGTCGCCCAAGCTGTGGGAAACTCTTGTGCTCGAGGTATCCTCTTGAATTAGCCCCCAAGAGGCTGAGACTATAGACCCTACCTCTATGTCCAGCTAAGCCTCTTTATTTAAATTTATTAAATGGATAGGATTTTTGTAAAGATAATACACACATGGATAAAACCCTTTAATAACTGGGTAGGCAGTTTGAATACATCTGTAAAATTTATTTCATTTCTGTAGTTTTTCTCTTTATTCTCATGAACTAGTTAGAAAATTTATACGTCAAAATATCCACCCAAGAGCCAGGGATGTAGCTCAGTGGTGCAGTGCCTGACTAGCAAGTGTGAGGCCCTGAGTTTGATTCCCAGTACCAACCCCCCCAAATCAAGGCAAAATCCATCCATTAACTTGTGAAATGACCCAAACTATTACAGAAACTATATTTCAAATATAGTTTAGTTTATAGTTAATATATTTATTTTTAATTTAATCATTGAATTTTAAAATGTTTTTTTCAAAAATGTTGTTATTCAAAATTATAATTGACATGAAAAATTCTCAGAGTACTGTACAATGAGCTTTTTGAGTACAATAAATACCTTATTTATTTATGTATTTATTTTAAAGAGAATAATAAAAAAGAACAATCGGAAAATACCAACAACATAGACAAAAACAAAAAGCAAAAACAATACAAATGATATAGGATTTCAGAACAAAATGACAAGAATTAACAGTGGCTGTTATATTACATATTGCTATCTGCAATGAAGTTGCTCAGATTACTAGATATAAGAATGCAAGATTGATCAAATCATTAAAGAGAATAAAAAACAAAACAAAAAACCCATTAGAAATGATAGAGTTTCGCTAGAAAAGATGATAAGCATTCACTAATAGTTGTTATATTGCATATTGTTGTCTTCAAATTATTTGTTCAGATTATTTGTCCAGAAATAAGCATGCAAAATTGGTCAAAAAGAAAAAAAATTAGGCATTAACTGTTCCTTTCAATAACCCATTCGACTTCAGCTGTACAGTTATCCCAGCCATCCTTCTATATACATATATGTCTATATTTTCCCTTCCTTCTTCCTTTCTTTCTTTTTCTCATTTCCCTCATTCCAGTTGTTCCTTCCTTTGAGCAATTTTTTCCCTTGCATAATATCTATTGTACCTTTTGGGTTTTATTTACTCTTTCAGGTTCTTACACTAGGGAGACAATTCAATGTTTACACATGTAGGTCTGATTTATTTCACTTAAGAGTATGATCTCTAGTTCCATCCATTTACCTATAAAAGCCTTGAGTTTATCTTTTTTATAGCTGAGTAATTCTCCACTGTATAAAAGTAACACTTTATTTTAAGATAAAAATAGTCACTTATTTTTCCAATTATTAAAATAAAATGTAAATATAAAATGTAAAAAGTGACATAAAAAGCCCAAAGGAAAACATAAAAAAAATCAAGATGTATTTATTATGTACATGTGCCAACTCCCTATGATGAATATAATCATTGTATATGACAAATATACACAAATAAAAATTTAAATGGAAAAAGGAAAAATAAAGCACCATCTTTCAGAGATAAATGATGTTAAAAGGATAAATATCCTTCCAGTCCTCTGAGTATACATGTACGTATACACTCTCATGCACAAATTTCTGTAATATTATCTTCATGAATTACATCATACTCATGTAATTTTATTTATTTCCTTTCACTTGAGGTATTTATAAAAATCTTTCTGAGTCAAAATTATAGCTCTTACCATCATATGTAATGATTACATAGTATCCTGTTGTATTTTTGCCCTGAATTTTAGTTAACTAGTTTTCCATTGATGGATGTTTTGAATAATTAGACAAGACATAAGGCAATGCAGCTACCCACACTGTAAATTTGTTGGCAGGAAAAAAACCTTTATATCCCTGCTGGTCTATTTTCTAATGTAAGGACAATCCTGCCTGCAGGTGAGGACCCTGATCAACTTTGCAGGGTTATCACTGACAATGCAGAACCCTGTAAAAAACAGGATTCAAGCTGACAGAGGGAAAGGAGTCTTGTTCCATTGGGAAACTGCATTTTCCTGGCCCCAATTCATGCATTCCAGGCATCAGGAGCGCACAGGTTCATTGACTGGATGATCGCAGCAATTTCTCTCCCCAGGAACAGTGTCCTGAAGACTCAGTGGGAGATCACAGCTATAATAGGTCTTTGCTTCTACAAAAATTTAGAACTAGCTGCTGTAAGGTCACTGCTGGGGTTGGAGGTGAAGCCTGTCTTCTTTCTTCCTTTCTGGTCTGGAGTTACATTACAGTCAACTCCGTGGCTGATCCCCTTTGGTTTGGCTCAGCCTTGCTTGCCTATTACTTCCTGAAAAAAAAAATCCTACTCTCTGTAGGAAGTTTATCTTTAACTGTTCCTTTCTCATTGCATTTCTGCTTTTACCATCCTAACTCTTCCTAGATTTTCACCAGAGTACCCATCTAAGGAGAATGTGACACAATGCAGAAATGCACAAAGAAAATCACAGATATTTTTCAAAATATGTTTGTTATGGTATCACACATAAATCCACATCCTTCAAAAATCATTTGCACCGTTTTTAACTGATAGTTACTGTTTTCTTCCTTTCTATTTTTTCTTTTCTTTTTTCTTTTTTTTTTTTTTTTTTGTACTAGGCATTAAGCTCAGGACCTTTGCTTTGAGCTAAATTGCCAACATTAAAAAACAAAATTTGGGAGACAATTTCTCATTAAATGGCACAAGCTGGGATCAAACTTCTGGTCCTTCTGCCTCAGGTCTCAGCGTGCTAGGATTACAGGTGTGAGCCACCCTGCGCATCTAAATGATTGCTTACTGTTATGAAGCTTTTAAGTAACAGAATTACTTAAAAAGTAACATCAAATATAAGATCCAGTTACACTTCATTTACAAAATTAGAATGACCTCCCAAGGGCAATAGCACCAAAGAGCAAGCTCTTGTCCTACATGGTAAAAACAACCGTTCATAATCTGATCAAACTGCCCCTCTTCCTTCACTTTCCACCATCCTTCACTCTGTCCCGTATAGAAAAAGCTCTCATTGTGTAATGATCAGCATTTGCCTCAAAAACCAGATGGAATTTTGTCACTTCATGACTCGGTTCAAATTTCTGCTTTTTTTCTTTTAGAATGAGCCTTCTCAACTCTGATGGCTTCCTGCAATGACCCTGTAAACTGTTTAAAAGTTTTTCCTTCTTATACGTCAACTTGTTCAATTTTGAAATGATTTTACGTTTACAGGATAGTTGTGAAGATAACAGAGTTCCTGTACATCTTTAACCAGCCTCCTCTGATTTTACCTAGTTAGGAAACATTTATGAAAACCAACAAATCAACACAGGCACATTCATAGCTACAGATTTCATGGAAATTTTACCTGTTTTTCAACCCATTTTGCTGGATCACGGATCGCAATGAGGTAAACATATTGTCTTTACTTGGTATGTCTCTGACATATTCAGTCTATGAGATCTCCGTCTTGATACACGTGGAAAGTTGAGCACTGCGTGGATTGTCTGATATTTACTCACGGCTCACCTGCTGCTGTGGGTTTGGGGGAAGGTGACCACAGAGTTCTAAGCCTCTTCTTGTTGCATTTGGTCAGGGCTCATGTGATGGGGACAGGGGTCATCTCTGCTGAGGTTCCCCAAGGCCACTTGGTCAAAGTGGTGACTCCGAGGTTTCTTTGCTGTGAGACACTGCATGTCTCTTTCAATATACATCATTCTGTGCATCTCAAAGTGCAGCCTATATTCAAGTGGGAAAGAATTAAGTCTCACCTTTTGGAGGGATGAATAAATAAACAAACACTGGGATGTAGCTGGGTGCAAAGCACATGCCTATAATCTCAGCTACTTTGGAGGCTGAGACAATAGAATCTCAAGTTGAAGGCAGCCCGGTCAATTTAGATCCTGCCTCAAAATAAAAAAATGAAAAGGGGTGGGGTGTGTGGCTCAGGGATAGAGGACTCCTGTTTTCAATCCCCAGTACCAGAAAAATAAAACAAACAAAAAACTGCAGTGCATTAAAACTACCAGAATAACTAATATTTTGAGAAAGCCACCTTGAGGTTATGCAAGTATCCTGTTTGCCCACTGATTTTAACATTCATCCACAGATCTTGTTGTGTGGCAGTTATTACTCTGATGTCTAAATGTGACTTCCTATTGTCCTTATTCTTCTATAGTCGTTAACTGAAATTCTTTCTTTAAGGAAGATCTTCCCTTCTCATCCATTTATTTATTTACTCAGTTGTACATTAATATCAGAATAAGCTCAAGTATATTATTTTATGCTTTGGGTTATTATCCAATGCTGTCCTTGTCTATTTGGTTGCTCAAATGGTTCCAGCTTTGTCCGTCAGAGCCTTGCGAATTTGGCCCCAATGTCCTTTTGACTCCCCACACCCACCTTTCTCTCTTTCTGGTAGTCTCCCCCTTACTCCAGCTTTCACCTTCTACAGCTTCAGTTACTTGAGTCAATTTCAATCAGAAAATATTCAGTGAAAATTCAAGAAAAAAACAGTTCAGACAGAGGTTTGAAATTGTGCTCCATTCGGAGCAGTGGGATGAAACTGCTCACTGTCCTACTGCATGCCACCCCACACGAATCACCCCTTCATCCAGCTTGTCCACCCAGTATGGGCTGCCTGCCATGAGTCACTGAATAGTCATAGTGGTCACCAGATCTCAGCTGTGGCAGTATCACAGTGCTTGCGATCCATGTGATCCTTCACAGCAGCCCAATGCTCCATGACAATCCTTGTGTCGCTCACTTTATCTCACCACATAAGCATTGTGTTAGTGCAGTAAGGTGTTCTGAGAGAGAATGTATGCACATTCGTATAATTTTCAGTACAGTGTACATTGTTTTTTCACATATTATTGGTGCTAATATCTAACTGTACTTAATTCATAAATTAAACTTTGAGCTGAGTGTGGAGACACACACCTGTAATCCCAGCACTTGGGTGGCTGAAGTGGGAGGATTGAGAGTTTTATTCCTGCTTGGGTGATTTAGCAAGATGTGATCTCAAAAAAATTTAAAAAATAAAGATAAGGATGTAGCTCAGGGCAAAGATCCAGGGTTCAATCCCAGTACTTAAAAATAAACACTTTGTCATAGACCTATATATTATAAGAAAGCTTTGTATACTAGGTTTCGTATTCTTTGTGTTTCTTATAATTTTGTGGTTCTTTTAACTTTGTGGTTCTTATAACTCTTGGAACTAACGAAGATGCTCAAGATTTGCCTTGTATGCTCCCAGCTTCTGCCTTAGAATTTGTCATTTCTCCAGAGACTCTTGCTTTCTTCCCTGGAGCGTAGTGTAGAGAAGCCAGGTCTGGGTGTCAGGTGCACCCGTTACTGGAGCAACTCAGAGACCACCGTGGGGACAAAGGGCAGGCCTTGACTTAGGGCCTGTTACCCATTAAGAGTATGGAATGTGTTTTTCCCTCTCCCTTATTCACCTCCCAAAAATTTCATTGCCCTACAAAAGCAGGTGCATCATTAAATGCAGAAAGCCTTTTCCATTTATCTCCAAGAATAAACTAGATAAGAAAATAAAACTTTTAGGGACCAGCATACAGAGATAGAGGAGAAATGAATTCCTGAATCCTTAATCTTTGACTCATTAAAAGCATGATCTCTGTTTTCTTCTGAGGCAACCTGGGACTTAAGAGATGCTTGTACTAATACTTCACTTGGGCTTACAGATGCCCAGTGAGTAACTAGAAACAAGATAAAGCCTGGTCAGACTTTGTTTTGTGTCTGTCTCCTGTATTACTGTCAATCTTTGGGTCAGATCCCTGCTCAGCGCTACATGTAAGAACGTTAATTATGAAAGGAATGACTGTCTGAAAACTGTAACAGAGCATTTATTAACCCTAAATTTACCTAACCTATTTAACCCGCATCAACATGAAGAGATTGCAGGGACTTTCAGCTCCTAGCTTTTACAGAGTCCTGCTCCAGAGCCCCTGGATGGTTGCCTAAAAGTCTCCAGTCATTGCCCTAACCCTTCCATGGATTCCAGAAGAGCTTCCACATGACTGAGGCTGCCTCCCTCCCCTCTACAAGCAGCAATAATACTCTCAAGTGATAAGGATTTTCCAGGAGCCACCTTACAAAACCGAAGCTAAGACAATGACTAACTAGACCCTAGCTCTCCCTAGTCGCCTGTGAAAACCTGTCCTTCTCCGTTGTTAATAGGCCAGCCTGATTTTTCCTCATAGAGCCGTGGGCCCTTGAGCTCTTATTCTCCTCAGGCTGAAGTGCCTTAGTCATTGTTTCTTCCTTCTCAATTAAAGCTTTTGCCTGTAAATTCATGTCATTGCCTCAGTAGTAGCTCCCATTATCACGATAGCAAATTCCCACATACATCCGATATCAATGACCGCTGGTCGTGTTTCTAGGCCCTCTCAGAGAACGAAATTAGGAAATGCATCATATTAACCCATGAGGAAGCACACACACCTCCTTTCATCTGTACACATTTTTAAGTACACATAAATTTGTCATAATATCTGTAGTTATAACCCACAGGCTGTATTCTAGCCTTTTCTGGGGAATATTTTTAAATGTTCTTGCCTGGGCCCCAGTTCAGGCCAATTAAACCAGAAATTCTTGAGGTTGGGTCTCTTTTGGTATGTGAAAAAAAAAAACTCTTGCAGGTGTGTTTAATGTTCTGCCAGGGCCAGGAGATCTCACACAGTGGCTTTTCTCTGTTTGTCTCTTTGATGATGGTCCACTTGATGACCCAGCTGTCTCTACAGACTACTCCAGGATCCCCCGTGATGACACCTTCTACCCCCTGCACACTCACACACTCACCCTCGATTGGTGCTGCTCCTCTCTGTCTAGATGTTCTGTTATTGGACTGAAGGGGGCCTGCAGGAGAGGTGCTCATGTCATTGTCTGTTTTCTCTCGTTATCAGGCTGGGAGAATGAATCACAGGGCCACCAGCCCTGGAATGGAGACCCTCCCTGACAGTCCATGGTCCTGTCTACCTCAATCCCCACACCGCCACAAATCGATTGGATTTAGGGACAATGGCTATAGTATCCTGTGATTTTGCCAAAGAAATCGGGGATGTGACTGTCATTCTTTTAAGGCTAAGTCACACCTTCCCAGTTGTCTGCTCATTTTGGCATGGCCAGGGTGTTCAGGTTATGGAAGTAAAACCCACCACTGCCCAAGCCCAAATTGCTGAGAGGCCACAGGAAATGTAAAAATCTGTCATAGCAAGACAGTTAAAAGTATACACTAGTACCTGTTAAGATTATAAATTTCTTTTTGGTGAAATTTTCAAACTTTATTCTGAGTATAGTGAATGTCATGAGATAAAACCATCAGCACTGACATCAGTAACATTCTATTTTGTCTCCAGGAGTCATGGACAGAGGATCTAGTGGGCAGAAAAAAAAAAAGAATAGTCTTACATGAGTGGTGGATCAGTGATCAATGGGAACCTAATTAAGTAGAAAATTAAGATAATGAAAGTGTCAACTATGTACTAGTCAAGGTCTTGCCTATTTGGGAAAACAGGCTATGCAGCTGGGGGTTCTTTAAACCCCAGGCATTTCAGAAAAGTCAGAAGAGCAGTGGGGAAAGAAGTGACTGCCTAGCTCATTTTTGATACTAGAGCAATGCACTGTGGATGATATTTGAGTATATGTTATTGCCAGCAGGGGCACAACAAACTTCTAGTTGAATGGAATGGACACAGAATTCTTGCCTGCAACCCAGACTCTCAACACAGGAGCTAAGGGATAAGTATTTTTTATCAGCTCCAGGAACAGATGTCAAGACTGGAATGAGTCAGTGATGGTATGGGGTGGGGTCACCTTAGGCTTCCTTCCACTCCTGATTTCTCTCCTCATTTCTCAGTGCTTGCATTTTATCTGAAGAACCAACTCCACAGGAGGTAGAGGGAGTATTTGAACTTTTGTGGAGAGCTCTTAGGGTAAAGCTGGTATTTAACCCTATGGAAAGAACAGTCAATAACAGTAACTGGAGATGTTTCTTGGTGAAGGAATTTTCCACACCATGTTATATGCTCACCATCACTATTAATTCGATTTTCTAAAAGTGGAGTGAAAAAAATGTGAAAATGACATGCACTGATTTATGGAGACATTCATAATCACTTATGGACATATAACGTTGTAGGGAATCTCATCTGAATTGCTGATAAAAATCTCCCACTAGAAATGCATTATTTCTCCAGAATTTATGGTTGTAGTTAAACTCTTGTAGCATATGCAGACTAATTGATGTTTGAAGGGACATTTAAAGAGCAGACAAAGGATCTCCTATTTTGTGCACTGTTAGTGACAGTTATTTTATTCTTTAGGAAATCAGGTTAGGGACTACATGATATTTATCTTGGATATTCTGACCTCCTACACAGTGTCTGGTACAGAGCAAATATTTACTGAATGAATTTTTCAGATCTGTGACCTTAAGAACAGGCCCTAAGTGAGTGTTGAAGCTGTATTCCTTCCTCACTCACTGGGGATCTGAGACAGGTCAGGGTCAGGCAGCTTGTTAGAGACGAGTGGAAAATCAATGACTGGAAACTGAAGGCCTCGCTCCCACTCCTGGTCAATCACTCTGTTGGTTCACACCCAGGGTTGAATGTTCTGCTAAGCACATTGCTTAGGGTTTTCAGCACTTTTAGAAGCCTAGGAAAAAGTTTTTATTTCTTCTAAAATCAGAAGAAAAAATATTAACAGTCATAAAATATAATCCTTGTCTTTTTTAATGGACAAAAGTCATACTGCAGCCCTGATCATCACTACTTATGACATAAGTGAGGGAAACGATTGAGAGCTCCCTCTCCAACAAAGGGGCCCACCACAGATAACAGCGTTCAGTCGTAACTTTCTCCCCACCCCTCCAAGGAAGGAGTAGCAGCCCCCTTTTTTAAGAAGTCAGGCTATGGTGACCCAATTTACATACAGTAAAAGCCTCCCAGTTTCTCTATGGTTCTGAGTTATAAAAAAAAAAAAACCCATGCAATCATGAAATCATTGATCACTGCAATCAAGACATAGACCATTCCACTAGCCTCATATGTTCCCTTAAGTCCGTTTGTTCTCATACCCCCACCCTGACCCCTGGCAACCACTGATGTATTTGTGTCTATGTAGTCTTACATTTTTCAGAGTGGCTTATAAATGATTCATCTCTCACAGCCTTTAAGTACGGCTTCTCTCACTCAGCAGAATGCACCCGAGATTTCTTTATCTATCAGCAGTTTATTCATTTTTATCTGAGTAGTACGCCATGTAACAATTCATCACAATCTTTTTAGAGGTTTATTCACTAACAGAAACACATTGGGTTAATGAATAACCCAATCACTGAGAAAAGAACATGAAGATGTATAATCATTATAACCATTAATCTTATCAATGTGAGAGACACTGTGAGAGATCAGTAAATCACAGTTCTAGGTTTGTTGGGGTGGATTGTAGAGCTGCCTTAGAGATCACACTGGCCCCTATCCCTTCTTCTCTTTCAGACTCTTTTCCTGCTCTCTGCTCTGTGGCTGCTGTGAGTTGAGCAGGTTTCCTCTACCATGCCCTCTGCAATGATGTTTTTGCCTTGTAGCCAGCCAACCATTGACTGGAACCTCCAAAACTGTGAGCCAAGATGAGTATCTCCTCCTTTACATTGTGAGTGTCAGGATTTTGTCCCTGCAAGGGGAACACTAACCAGTACAGTCATTCACAGATATGTTTTCACCTGAACGTAAATGTTTATTTACTTGGGTACATGGCCCTTGCTTTGGATTGCTGCATACTGTGACGCTGCTCCTCTGCCAGGGGTCTACATCCTAACCACCCAAATCTATGGACATGTCATGTCATTTGGCAAAGGGAGATGAGGTTGGCTGATGGAATTAAGATTGCTCATCACATGACCTTCAATTACAGAGATTAGCCTGGATTATTTGGTGAGCTAAATACAATCACAAGTCCTCAAAAGCAGAGCCCTTTCACTGGTAAGAGAGAGTCATGGCAATAGAAGAAACATCAGAGAGGCAATGTTGCTAGTTTGCAGCACCATGAATTCATTCTATTGTGTTTCTGGAAGTCAGAACTCTAAAGCCATGTTGTTTTCCAGGCTCTGCTACTTCTGGAGATTTCAGGAGAGAGAGTGCGTATCTTTGCCTTCCCTGGCTTGGAGAGGCTGCCCATGGTTCCAGGCCTGTCATCTCTTCCTCCATTCTCAGAGCCCATCCCTTCAGTTTCTGTCAGTGGTCACATCGCCTCTGCTCCCCCTCTTCCCTCATCACGTTGCCCCCTCTGTCTTCAAACTCCAGGATCTCTCTGGTCACACTAGCCCACCTGAACAATCTTATCTGAGAACCCAGTATCACATCTGCACATTTCCCTTTACCATATGAGACAGTGTGCTCACAGGTTTTGGGGATTAAGATGACAACGTGTCAGAGTATCTTTGTTCAAACACAGTAGTATTAAAAAAACAAAAACAAACATACTACCACCACCACCACCAGCACCACAAAATCCTAGCCTATTAGGAAGATCATAGTATCATGATTTGCCTAAAACTACCTTGGCTTTAGAACTGGAAGTCTTATATTTCAGGGAAGTCCTTACCTCTTGGGCACACCATGACAGTTTCTCATCCTAGTTGGTAGACACAGTCAATGTTTGATCAAATGAATCTATCAACAGCAAATAAATCAGGAACATACCAGCTGAGAGAGTGTCTTAGAATGCCATTTTGGAGAGCAGCTTTTGCTGTCACTAGCCTAATGTTCACATCACCAAGGAGTCCCCACTGACGATATCTATTCATCACGTGAGGCTTAAAGAATCTCGGACTGGGGAAAGGGGTTTCATGAAGACCTGGCCGATGCATTTTCACCTTTGACCTGTGGAGGGGTGGCTTGAGAATATAATTGTTTTCAATTCTTAATTTTTATTAGTATATGTTTGCTTTATATAAAGATCACATTCTTTGTGGGGAGTTAGTACATGTACCTAACATGCTGTAATTCTTCTTTTTTTAAAATCTCTTCTCCTCCACTCCTTCCTTATCCCTCCACCTCTTGGTTCCCTTCCACTTGCAAAACATCTATCTCCCTGTTTCCTGTTACCTATCTTTTATTTGACTCTTTATTATATTTTGGGTCTCTCATAACTAAAACACCATGCAATATTTTAGCTTGTGTATTTCACTTAATAGTATAGTCACAATGTGCATCCATTTTCCTATAAATGACTCAAGTTTATCCTTCTTTGTGACAGAATAGTACTTCATTGTGCATAAATACTACATTTACTTGATCCATTCACCTCTTGATGGACATACAGGCTGTGTGTGACATTTAACTATGGTCAGTCGTTCTCCTGTATCAGGGGTATTCAAGCATCACTACAAAATGATGTCTTTAACTCTTCTGGGAGGATACCTAGAGGGGGAATACCTGAGTTGAACAGAATTTTTAGTTTTAATTTTTTGAGGAAACTCCACACTGATTTCTATAATGGTTTTAGTAGTTTATATTCCCATCAATAATGTACAAGGGTTCTTCCTCGCCCAACAGCCTCATCAGCATTTATTATTATTTGATTTTTTGACAATAACCTTTCATTCTGGAATAAAGTGAAAACTCAGTGTTGTTTAAATTGGCATTTCTCTAATGGCAGGAAGTGGAGCACTTTTTTGTGTACTTATTGGCCATTTGTACTTCTTCTGAAAAGTGTCTATTAATTTCAGTTGCCCAGTTTTTGATGGAGTCTTTTATTTTAGCAGCTTTACTTTTCAAAAAATTATTTATATATTCGAGATATTAGTCTTCTGTCCAAAGAATAGCTGGCAATTTTTTCCCCATTCTGTGGAGTGTCTCTTCATTCTTTTGGTTGTGTTTTTTTTTTTTTTTTTTTTGCTGTACAGGATCCTTTTAATTGAATATGATTCCATTTGTTGATTCTTCATGTTATTTCTTGTGTATTTAGGGTTCTGTCCAGAAAGTCTTTGTGTACACTTATGACCTCAAGAGTTTTACCTATTTTACTTTTAGTAGATTGAGTGTTTCTATTTTAATATTTAGATCTTTGAGCCATGTAGATTATAGTTTAGTACATAGTGAGAGTTATGGTCTGGCTTCAGTCCTTTGCATGCAAATTGCCAGTTGTCCTAACACCGTATATTAAAGAAGCTATCTTTTGTCCATTGTATATTTTTGGCCTCTTTGTCAAAGACCTGGTAGCTGAATGTGCCTGGAGTTGTTTCCAGATCCTCTATTCTGTTCCACAAGTCTGCTTTGGGGCTAGTACTATGCTGTTTTTATCATTATAGTTTTGCAATATAGCTTGAAATCAGGGATTGTGGTCCCTCTTCCTTTTTGCTTGTTACACAGGATTTCCTTTGCTATTCTGGATCTCTTCTGGTTCCATATAAATTTTAAGATTGTTTTGTCTGGTTCTGTGAAGAATACTCTTGCTATTTTGATTGGGATTGCTTTAAATCTGTTTATCAGTTTTCTAAGTACAATAATTTTGACAATATTGGTATTGACTATCCAGGATAAGGGGATATCTTTCCAATTACTGATGACCTCTTTCATTTCTTTTTTCAGAGTAGTGTAGTTTTAATTGTAGAGGTCAATCACTTCCTTGGTAAGGTCAATTCCTAAGTATTTAATTTTTCTTGATGCTACTGTGAATTATATTTTTTCATAATTTCTTTCTTAGAGAATTCATTACTGGTGTACAGCATGCTATTGATTTTTTGTGTTAATTTTGTAACTTGATATGTTACTGAATTTGTTTATTAATTCAAGGAGGCTTTGGGTAGAATTTTTGGATCCTTTATGTAGAAGATTGTGTCATCTGTAAGTAATGATCATTTGACTTTTTCCATTCTTATACATATACCTTTCATTTCTTTCTCTTGCCTGATTGCTCTGGCCAATATTCTGAGAGCTATATTGAACAGCAATAGTGATAGTGGGCAACCTTGTCTTGTTTTTTATTTTATTAGAGGAAAAGCTTTGAGCTTTTCCTCATTTAATATGATGTTGGACATGGTCATAAGTGGCTTTTATCAGATTGAGATAATTTCCTTCTATGTCTTTTCTCTTGAGTTTTTAAAAAAGTCATGAATAGGTATTGGATTTTGTCAAAGGCTTTTTCTGTGACTATTGAGATGATTGTGTGATTTTTGTCCATATTTCTGCTTATATGACATACTACATTTATTGATTTGTGTATGTTGACCTATCCCTGTATCCTTGGGGTGAATCCTACTTGGTCATGATATGTAATTTTTTGATGATTTGTTGCATTCTACTGGCTGGTATCTTATTTAGGATTTTTTCATGTACATTCATTAAAGAGATTGGCTGTTTTTCTTTTTTGGTTGGATCTTTCTCTGGTTTTGGGATGAAGATAATGCTAGCTTTCAAGAAGGACTTTGGAAGTACTAGTTACCTTTCAATTTTATTTGAGAGTTTGAATAGTTTCATTTTTATTATTTCTTTAATGTCATTGCCTGTTATTGGATTGTTCAGGGTTTTTATATCTTCTTGGTTCAGTTTTGGTAATTCATGTATCTAGGAATCTATCCATTTATTCTGGATTTTCCAATTTATTGGAGTACATACAGGTTCTCAAAGTAGTTACTAATAATCTGAATTCTGGCCGTATCCAGATAGTTTCACCTTTTTCATTTCCAATTGTATGGATTTTGACCTCTTCTTTCTTTTTTGGGATAGTATTGGTTAGGGGTTGTTTCTATTTTTTTCTTCTTTCAAATAACCAGCTCTTTAATTTATTGATTCTTTGTACTTTTTAGTCTCAATTTCACTAATTTATGTCCTAATCTTTATAATTGCCTGTCTTTTACTATCTTTGAATTTGGATTTTTCTTGTTTTACTAAGAACTTGTGGCCCATCATTAGGTTATTTATCTAAGCTCACTCTCTATTTGTCTGATATGGGCATTCACAGCTATAAACTTGCCTCTTAGGGCTACTTTCATTTTGCCACACAGTACTTCTGGTATTTTGCAGTAGTACTGTCATTAGATTTTAAGGAGTGTCTAATATATTTCTTGATTTTTTTCTGTGATCCATTGATTATTCAAGAGTATATTGTTTAACTTTCTGTGTCTATATAATTTCTGTGGTTTCTTTTGCCATCAGTTTCTAGCTTTATTAAACTATGATCTAATTATATGCATGGTATAATTTCAATTCTTTTGCATTGTCTTAGCCATGCTTTATGGGCTATCATGTGGTCTATTTTAGAGAAAGTCCCATGAGAAGAATGTGCACAGATATTCCTCATTTAATGACTGACCTGTTTAATAACCGTTCAAACTTACACCAGAGGTGAGCTTTTTGGACTTAACGATCCACATTTGAATTTACAACGCAGAACCATGAACAGAACTGTAGCCTTATGGTGGCTTCTTCTACAGTACAGTATTGTAATTTTTACTGACTGTATTGTGCAGTGCAGATACTGTAGTTTTGTTTTGTTATCTACTATGGTATACCATGTAAGAATTATGTAAATAAAAGCAAATCTATCAAGTTGGAGTTTCTTTTGACCGTTTCTTTGTTCTGAATATTGTAATGACATAGTATATACAGTTCTTCATTTAGTGTCCAATTGATTTAATGATCTAGTCGTGGCAGTGGGACTCCCTCATTAATTGAGGAATTCTATATTCTGTTGTTGCTAGATGGAACACTTTGTAGATATCTATTAAGTACATTTGTTTGAAGGTTTAATTAAACGCTGATATTTCTTTGCTGTCTTTTTTCTAGCTGATCTATTTGTGGCAGGTGGGGTATTGAAGTCCCATGCTACAATTGTGTTGGGGATTTTTTTTTTTTTTTTTTGGTACATGGAATCAAATTGAGGACCTTGCACTTGCCAGTCAGTTGTTTATGCTGCTGAGCTATATCCCTGGCCCTTGTGTTGGTGTTTATCTGATCTTTTACATCTAGTAGGGTTTGTTTTATGAAGTTGGGTATGTCAGTGTTTGGTGCAGATATGTTTACAATTGTTATCTCTTCCTGTTGAATTATTCACTTAGCCAATATGTAGTGACCTTCTTTATCTTTTCTGATGAGTTTTGGCTTTAAGTTTAGTTTGTCTGAAATTAAGATGACTGCTCCTGATTTTTTCCTAGTTCCCATTGCATAAAATATTGTTTTCTAGCTTTTGATGTCTAATCTATGAATTTCATTTTGGATTAAATGTGTTTCTTGTGTACAACGTGAGTTTTGTTTGTTGATCCATCTTGCTAATCTGTGTTTTTAATTGGAAGGAATTGAGACTATTCACATTAGAGTTTTTGAGGAAAGTTATTGATGCATTCCTGCCATTGCATTGTTTTCCTGTTGCTCCTCCCCAATCTCGCTCTTTTTCTTAACTGCTCACCTGGCCTGGTGTAATTCATTCTGCTAGACATTTTGACGTTGTTGGATTCATTGTTTCTTTCTAGGATACCCTTTTTTTTTTTTTTCCTGGTTTGATGATCATGAATTTCTTGAGATGCTCTTTGTCATGGAAATACTTTAGTTCTCCATTAATTTTGAAAGGTAGTTTTGTAGGATATATAAGTCTGGGCTGGAAGTAGATTTTTTTTTAGGCTTGAAACTCCTGGAGTTTTCCTGGCCTTTAAGGTTTGTGTTGAGAAGCCTGCTGTAATTCTAGTACATTTACCTTATGTTAAATTCTTTTCCCTATATTTGGAAAGTTTTCTGCTATTATTTCTGTAGACAGGTTTTCATGCCACTTGTACTAACTTCTGAATTTTCATTAATTCTTATTAATCTTTGATTAGGGTTCTCTGTGTTATCTGTAGGATCCATTTTTCATGTTCTCTTGGTTTTAAGGTGTCTCTGAGTAACTAACTAGTCTCAGAGAGCAGCCCTGCCTTCTAGTTCTAACTTTCTGTCCTCATGCTGGTCACTTCTGTTGCTTAAATTTTCACTAAAATTTTTAATCTCCTAGATTTCTGTTTGGAACCTTTCCATGGGCTCTAATTCTTTGCAATACTCATCGTTCATGTTTTGTAACACTTTGTTTAGTTCGGCTAGCTTTTTCCGGATGAATTTTTCTGTAAACACTCTGGTTGTTTTGTTTATTAAATCTATTATCTGTTTAATCACATCTTTTTTTGAGCTCACCCAGCACCTTGTTGATCTTTTTGATGAAATCTCTTTTGCTATTCTTTCACATAATCCAGCTGTGTGGCTTTTGTTTTCCTTTCCTTTCATGCCCCATGAATTGGCTTTGGGGGAGCTGGGAGTTTGGGAGGCATTTTTTTTTAATCTCATTTACTCATATTTCTATTGTTTTTTGTTCATTTGTTTTCTGCCCAGGTTTCTCATGTTACTAGACTCCACCTCTTAAAGATTCTGCCATTCAACAGCATCACCACACTGGAGACCAAGCTCCAACACACATACTTAAATCATAACCAAACCATAGCAATATGTACAGCAGTAAAACTCAGCACCTAAGAACTATTTAATACATGTAAATCAACCTTTCTTTCTCCTTCCCTGTCTTCTTTCCTTCCTCCCTCCCTTCTTTCCACAATTCCCTAAGAATGTGAGAAAAAAAGATTCATTAATTTATCAAATACAAGTTGAAGGTCTAATGTGTGCTAAACCCTGTATCTAGATGCTATGGAAATGGTAGCAAAATGGACAAATTTCTCTTCCCTCATGGAATTTATATTCTAGTAAGTGAGGGGAAGTCAACAAAGTAATATCCAATGGAGATGAGATCTACAGTTGAAAATTAAGTGCTGAGGTAGATAGTTTTAACCCCTTTTAGACCAGAGGCTCTGTCAAGGCATTACTGAGATGATGGCATGGGAAGGGGATGGAGAAGAGTCAACGGAGAAATACAATGTTTTGCTGACAGAAGAGCAGGTGGAAATGTCCTGGGGTGGAAGGTTACTCAGTGTTTCCAAGTAAGCACAAGGAGCCAGAGTGACTCAAGCAGCGTGATTGAAGGGAAAGAGGCCAGGGTGAGGCATTCAGATCCTGTGGGCCGTGCAGGCCACTGACCTTTTACTCCCGGTGAGAGAGGACCCAGTGGAGCCTGACTGACTCTAGCCATTCTCTTTTTGTAGAAATTTTTGTAACATGACGAATTTCACTGGGAAGAAACATTAAGAGCAGAATGCCAGCTATATTTAACCTTACAAAAAGCAAACAAGAGCGTGCAATTGGGAAGACTGGGTTTAGAAATTTAAAAATTAATTCACCTAACAAGCATTCATTGACCCCAAGTAATACAAACAGGCTTTACCACATTGTAAGTGAAAGTGACTGGCAGTGTGACGATGTACCTGGCATGAAGATTAAATAGTGATTATTCGTGTAACAATTATGCCATGTCTTGCATTTATAACATCAATGTAAAGAAGTACAGACAGTCCCCAATTTACAGTGGTTCCAGTTAGATGTTTTGACTTTATGATACTGTGGAAATAACACATATTCAGTAGGAATTATACTTTGAATTTTAAATGTCGATCTTTTCCTGAGCTGGTAACATGCAGTAACGTGCTTTCTTGACGGGCTGAGGGGGGGCAGCGAGCCATGGCCTCCAGTCAGCTGGGGGTCACTGGGGAAACAAGACACTCTCCAGGGTGTTGTGTTGCTAAGCTGTGATGCTTGGTAGGTTAGGTAGGTTAAATGCATTTTCAATTTACAATGGATTTGTTAGGGATGTGACCCTATCATAAACTGAGGAACATCTACTGCCCAAATAAGAGTTTCAGTGGTCTCGTTATACAGATGAGAAAATTGAGTTCAGAGATGTTAGGAAATTTCCCCACGGTCAAATGTTGGAGAAAGGGGTGCTAGATCCCTTTGTTACAGAGGGATCCACAAACCACAGGAATCTCCTCCTTTCTTTATTTCCATAAGCAACTGATACAGTGTTGGGTAAAATAAAAAAGTTGAACCAAGCAAATGCAGGTGGATCCCCAGCATGCTCTGCTGTGGAGGAAAAGCCTGTGTGAATAGGCCACTCCTTCCTTTCTTCCTTTTGTTTCAAAATGCAGAAAGTAGAACCCATGGGAATTCTCACAGCCCCAATGTCACAGTTACATTCCCATTCAGCTGTTCGGGTCCCTGCCTCTCAAGCAGGGGCCCCTGAGTTGACAACACCAAGGAAACGTGCTCAGTCCAGGTAAGGGATTTCACTTTCTAGCTTTCATTTTCACATGCTGAAAACGAAAAGCCTAAAATGGACAGGTGGTCTCTGGGACCCCTCGCAGCTGGAACATTAGGACTCTGACGGGATAGCTGCTTTGTGATTAATGCACAAAAGGAACAGAGGTGGAGAAAACTTTGCTCCTCTCTGTTCTTGCCTTATTTTCTGTGCAACTCAAGCTGGTACCTGAACTATAAATGATCTGTATCTCCTGACCCTTTCACAAATTGTTCTCTTTCTCTTTCTTTTTTAATCTCTCTCCTTTTTAACATCTTTTGTTTTCTCTGATTCACGGTCAACTTTGGCTTCCGTATAAACTTTCTAAAGGTTTGAGCCAAGCTTTCTTGTGAATCGCTGGGGGCAGGGCTTGGGAGGAATGAAGAAAAAGGGTTCTTGTTTCCATACAAACCGCTGCAGAGCAGCCTCTGTCTCGATGCTGGAGAAGCAAATGAAAAGAGAAAGGGTTCTTACTGATTGGAGGCAAATGGAGACAGCAAAGCCCAGAAGCGTCTCTTCGGTCCCTTGTCATTGTGCTTCCTCCTCTTTGCTGCCCTCCCAGGGGTGGGACACCCAACACTCCCACTGAAGTTCTCATGACATTGTCCCGGTGCTGGAAACCCAAGGCCCACTCCTGGGGGGATTTCTCCCTGCCTTCCCATGGCCTGGCCATCCTGCAGCACAGGGTGGCATGTCCCACACAGGCAGAACAAGGGGAGGCCTGATGGAAGGTCCTAGGCAACAGGCCTGCTCCCAGAGCCCAGGGCCCATGGCCAGCCAGACCATGAAACCAGAGACCTGTCCAGCTGTGCAGAAGACAGAGACTCCCAGCCTCTCTGGCTTCATTACTATGCAACTGGGGCACCCAGCCCAGCCGGGGCTGCTGCACACATGTTTGCTCAGGACAACTGCTGGGAAAATGGGCGCCATGGCGTCTTGACTCTCTCTGCTTCTTTTCCTCGCTTCCTTCTCAGCAGTCTTTGCTTTTCTGCCCTTCAACCCTTTCTTCCCATCTTTGGTGTCTTTTGTCCTCCACCTTCCCCTTCCCTTTCTTCCCCCCATCCACCACTCTCTCCCCTCCCTCCACTCACACTTCCCCAATCTGTCCCCCTCTCTAGCCTCCCTCATCCCCTTCTTTCTCTCTCAGCCACGTCCTTATTAGAGGGCTCACTCTGAGTTGCTCCAGTCCGCCCCGTCAGTAACTGGTGCAGTAGGTGTCCGGGTAGATGTCCGCATCTCCTCAGTTCTCAGCATGGACACTGAGCAGTCCTTGCCTGTCAGGTGCAAGGAGGAACAAGACTATATGTTTGTTTCCACAAAGGATGTATTTTTTGAAGCTCATGAGACAGCTGGATTCTTGTCTTAGCATTTTTCTCTTGTCAGTCTTTTATCTCTGTCTCTATCTCCCTCTTTTTCCTTTACCTTCTCCCTCTCATATGCTAGTGAGAAATTAGAGAGGATCAAGCATCAAAGTTAATTCACAATTCAGCCTCATGGGTTCAACTAGAAAATCAGGGACAAATTTCCCAGGGATTTAGAGAAAGGAAGTTACCCAGTAGTCTCTACTTTATGTCATAGAAAAGTGTTCCCTAGGAGAGGTGGCTCTTCTCTTTACTGCAGTAGGAAATCCCTGACTCTAGAGCCCCAGTGACCCACCTATAGGGGATTTTCCACACAACCAACAGGGGATTCTCTTTTCTAAGGACAGTGACAGTACTGAGGGACAGTGTTCCACATTAGTAGCATAAGAGCAATCAGGAGGACATCGCTTTTCATCCTTGTGGTAGGACAGTCATAAATATGTGCTGGGATGGGGGAGCTGCAAGGCTGATGTGTTGCTGGACAGTAGAGACATTTCTGCTGGCTTCCAGGGCTGGCCAGTCATCCTTACCTTACTGGCAGCTGGTTTTCCTCACAGTCACAGAAAGAGAAGCCCTGGAGACATTGTCATGGCAACTGGAAAGTTTCCTGTCCACTCTGCACCTCTTTATTACACTAAGGTGAGTCCCCAGGACCAGTCCATCTCACACGAGTTCGAAGACCGTGGGATTCCACGGCACTTCTGCACCAGGGTCTTCTGAGGGTGCCTATAGCTTCTTTTGTGTGGATTTATATGAGAGACTGCTGTTGTTTAAATTTAATGCCCTTCAAAAACATTTCATCAAAAACAGCTTTTGAGTTTGGGTTATTTTATGGTAAATGTTGATATTGCATTGAACTTAGTTTCAAAAAGAAATAGAGGTGCTATGTTCCTTTTCACTGTTGATGAAGAAGCAGAGCTTAACACAATTCAGAGACAAGCAATGTCAACTTTCTTTCCTCCTGAGAAATGAAGAGGTGAGGGATACTGTATTAAAAATGGAGGTGGATCTTATAAATTCTGTCAATGTTAACTATGGTAATAGCTACCTACTTAAAATGTGTGTTATTGCCTAAATTTAAATGTATAAAATCTTCCTCTGACATCATTTCTGAACATCTCAGGGCCTCCTCAGAATCATCAAAGAGTAAATATTACCCCTACTAAACTCATATCCAAGTCATACGGACCGCATTTACATCCCTTTGCACTTTAAGCAGTGGAAACTGTGGAATGAGTTTGGGTTCTGAAGTCACGAAGGTCAGGGTTAGAGTCTCAGCCCCACTGCTTACTTTGTCAGCTCTGGCTCGGAGAGATGACGCAAGGTTAAACAAGGCAAGGAGAAGGCACTTTGATTAGCACGGGGTCAACTATGCCAGGGGCAGGACCAGGGGAGATCAGTAGATTTACACTACAAAATCTACTGGCACTTCCTTTCCAGGTACGGTGGCGCAGGCCTGTAACATTTGGTACTCTGAGAGGTGGAAGGAGGATCAAAGGTTCGAGCTCAGCCCGGGCAATTTAACGATGTAAGGAGACCTTGTCTGGGAATTTAAAAAGCAAAATAAATCCAAGCAAAACCACTCTGGGATGTAGCTCTGTGCAAAGGCCCGCAGTTCAATCCACAGTACCGATTTTAAAAACCCCCAAAACAAAAAAACTTCCTTTTGCCATTCTTGTCCTTACTCTAGAAAGCCACTAGGTGGCACTCATTTGGGGAGCCTCCATCTTCCACCTAAAAGCATTCCGCGGAGCTCCAGTCTGTGGATTCCACCCTCCTGTCTTGAACCTTCATTTTGGGACAAAGTATTCGATCTGCTATTACTTTATGCCCAAAGAAGGACAGGAACTACAGCATCTACCCGATGGAAAGAGACGGGAAAGACAGGCAAGGGGAAGGAAGGCAAGGAGAGAGAGAGAAGCAAAATAATACAATGATAGATGATACATAGATAGGTCGGTAGGTGATAGCACCCTGAGAAAAGAGAGAAGAGGGTACAGAGGAAGACCGAAGGCTAGGCTGAGACAGGAGACAGGCAAGAACGTTCATATTCCACTAAAAGGGAAGATCCTTAGTTTTGTTCGGCATGCTGAGAAGCTGAAACAGAGAATGCCTTCCCCTTGCGCACGGAGGGCTTTGAGGGTGGCGTCTTTGGAACAGACACAGGTGCCTGCCCTGCCTGTGACTTCCAGAGAAGAATGAAACCTGGACAACGATGGGGGCTGCACTTAGCTCCCTGGTCTGTGTCCAAGATCCTGCACCTCCTTCCCCCTGCATCTCCGAGTGGACCAAGTGAGAAAGCAGCCAAGGGCCACTGACAGGTCTGGAGCCCACCCCCACCCTTCTTCACTGTGAGCATTCAGGAGAGAAGCCATTCTTGGGATGAGAGAAGCTTTAAGACTGCAGGTTCATTCTTCAAGACAGTGAGTATCTGTTGCTGGGAGCCACAGGCCAAGGTTGGAAGTAATTATTTGTGAGGATGCCCTGAGCACAAAGTTCTCCCAGATGACTTTCTGATGCTGCCTTCTTTTTCAGAAGCATAAAAAACAGGCCCAGCTGTGATGCCCCATCCGTTTTATGGTCTTGGCTGGGTGCAGCCAGTGGGTTTGGGGAAAAGAGGCAGTGACTACTTGAGAGATAAACTTTCCTGCGCTCTACGCACATACTGCAGATTCCTCCTCATCAGTGCTGGGGAGTGAGAGAGAAGACGGGGTTAGATATTCCCTGTATGGAAAATAGAGGATAAAAGTAGAAAAGCAGCCAACCTTCTACAAGCTTCCACTGGAAGAGCAGATGTACTTGTAGTAGTTTAAATATTTGTGATGATTCAGTCTAAAAGCATGAAGAACCATATTCTGATTGATTGGAGAAAACATGCCTGGAGGGTACCAGTGTGTAAATAGCCAAAATGCTTCTTTCATTCACTTTATCCTCACCATTATAGGACTGTTCCTGTCTTAGTGCACATTGTCATGAAGTCTACTCATGTGTTGATTATACATTTTCTAGAATGCTTGCTTGCTAAGGAATCAGAAGGCAGGCAGCCTATCTTGGCCGGTGGCCTTGGGTAAGAAGTTTACTTTCTAAAGTTCAGTTCTTTCATACGTTAGGTGAAGCCAAGGTAACTACAAGGCTCAGAAAGTACCTATAAGAAGTAGATGAAATAATATGAAGGATTTAGTCCAGTGCCTGACACAGAGCTATTGCTATTGTAATCATTATGACATAGCAGACTTGTTTTGCATTTCTGCAGTATTTTAAAAGGAACCTTAGTGAATATGTTGGGCCTTGTGCATGTGAAATAATTGGTGTGCTTTCTTATACAGATCAATTTACTACTGGTTTTGAAGGGCAATTTGCAGAGCAGAGAGGAGAAGTTGCACAGAAGAGAAAGTGCTGAGTTAGTCAGAAGCTAAAGCATGTACAAGTAAAGAAAGAAGTGCCAGCTCGGGACAAGACTCTCCAGCCAATCCCAAGGAATGCAAATTTACTTTGTTACTACCCATGTTAAGAAGCCATGGTCTTTTCTGCTGAGCAGGGATGATTTCACAGTGAAGCACCTTATCTGACAACAGATATGTTCCATGACCTCCAGTAGATACCTAAAACCATGCACAATAACAAACCCTATATATGCTATATGTTTCTAGTATACACACACCTGTAATAATGCACAGTTTACAAATAAAATTCATGTTCAAGTTAAATAAGGAAGACTTTATCTTTGTTTAGCATGCTCCAAGGCCAAAGAGAGACTACTTTCCTAGTAAGAGAGTAATAATAATAAAATTGAACTATTATAATGATATAATAAAAGTTACATTAATGTGGTCTGTCTCTCAAAAAAGGTTACTTGGACACAAGCACTGTAATACTACAACAGTTGATCTGATAGGCTACTGAGAGACTAATGGGAGTGTAGCATATACAATGTGGATACTTTGGCAAAGGGATGATTCACCTCTGGGGTGGGATGGAGAGGGATGTAGTAAGATTTCCTTGTTCTACTCTGAAAGGCATGCAATTTAAAACTTAGGAATTGCTTATGGCTGAAATTTCCACTTTGTATTTTCAGACCATAGTTTACCTTGGGTAACTGAAACTGCAGAAAGTGAAACTGCAGATAGGGAGTAAAGGCAGTATAGGAGTAGGCTGAAATTAATAAAATCCACTCAAATTGCCAGTCAGATAACTCTGAGATAACCAAATTTTAAATCTACTTTTACACAAGTTCCAGTGATACAGTATGATTGTGCTTTAGAAGATTTTAGAGAATGCTTTATGAGTAGACCTGGGGACAGAGCACCAATGTCATCATCTAGTGCAATAGCAGACAACTGTGGGAAATACTGGTTAGGGGTCCCCCTCCGATTGGCTATCTGTTATTCCAACTGATGCTTGCAGACATTTGCCATGCTCTCTGGATTAACAGGGCCCATTTTATTTTTAGTATGCAGAAATTTTTTCACTGTTGAACTGTTCTTTGGAGCCTACATAGTGTGTGTGTGGTTTTTGGCTTTCCAGCAACTCTCTGCCTTTATAGAAGCACTTACCCCCAGCGTTGGCCTGGAGCAGGTAGCAAGAGCAAAGCACAGGCAACTGGGCAAAGCCAGTCACAAACTCTCTTTATATGATCACAGTGACTGACTCAGAGATGGCCACCTATTCAGAGCTATGAAGACACAGTGAGACCTTTGCTGGGAAGTTGGGGGCAGAGTCTCCCTGCCTTCTGGCCTTGGTGGAAGAGAGGAGAACCTGGGGCTTGTGTAGCCACCTGTCTGCATTAGCTGAGTCAGGATGAAGGACAGTTCTTGATGTCATCATTGGAGCCATCTAGTTCATTGGACTTTTCCTGTAAGTGAAACAATGACTCTTTCATGTGTTAATCTAGTTTGAATTGGAGTTTCCTCCATCACTGCCACCACAATACTAACACTTGCCCCCAGGACTGACGCATGGGTGTACTGAGATACTCCACCCAGAAGGAACCACATAGCAGCAGATGCGGTGCTGTGCTGTGCTAGGAGTCTTGCATGTCTGCCCCCCCAATGGCATCCCTAGCGCTATGTGTGTAGATGCTCAGGGAAAGCTTTGTGGAGGGCACAGAGCTGGGCCTGAAGCTTTAGGAAAAACATGAGAACACGGAGAAGAGGGGAAAAGGGGATGGGGCTTTTGGGTAGAGTAATGGCATTAATATATAATGAACACAACACACACAGAGAAAAGCGAGCAGCAAAATGAGGACTCCTGGACAAGAGTATGATAAAGCAGCTAGCCCAGCTAAAGCAGCTAAAGAACATGGACTTTAGGTGTATGATATAGAGAAATACTCCTGCCTGGCTTGACCTGACAAGTCAGCATGAATGTGACAAATCCCTAACTGCGGGAAGTGACTTCCGCAGGGTGCTACTGCCATGAAAGAGACCAGACATAGCCTGGGCCTCGCCCAGGGAGGGTGAGTAGAGGTCAGGGCTGGGCAGCAGAGGGCATGCACTGCTTTCAGCACTGTACACCTGGCCCTTGTGTTCGTGACCTACTCCTTGCAGGAAAAATAAAGTGCCAGCTTGGAAGCACCAGATCCCTTTAGTTTTTGTCCCTGATCAAAAAGAATGGCGTTTCCATGGCAGTGTGTGCTTTGTTTGGCTTGCGGAGTGGTTATCAGTTTTCTATTTCTGCTCTCACCACACCCTCTGACTCACCTTGTGTGCTATAGGTGTGTGCTTCTTTTGAGAGTTTCATAATAAATTTCCTGCAAACATCTCTTTTTAAGTAGTGCGTTCAATTTGTACTGGTTTATACCTTCTTTTTGTGAGATTGGAAAGGAGCCCTGGTAGAACCTTGCTTACAAAAGCAAATGTGAAGTCAGCAATTGTTTGTGAATTTGCTATGCAGATTGTATGAAAATGTCAGGAACAGAACAAAGCAAAGAGAGACTTTCAGAGCTATCAATTTGGTATTGTGAGTAAGCTCCCACTGAGGGCCAGGAGACCTGCAATCTAGCCTAAGCTTTTTCACTCAATTGCTAATGTGCCCTGGATGTGCTCCTTGAAAGTGTACTAAAGGCCACTTTAAATTTGCTCGCACCACTATAATTTTAAGCACCTGTCTTGAAAGCTGACACTGGGGACAGTTCTATAATGGAGTAAGGGACCTAAATGACCTTGCCTGGGTATAACGCAGAGCACAGCCAGTAACAGAGATTATTCCAGTTGGCTGGTTGGTGCTATGGGTGATGACAAAGGTGAGCCTTACTGGGACCTTGCCCTAAGAAGCACCACATTTTATTCAGTTGGACTCAGAGATAAAATGGAGCCTTTATTACACATTTTCTTTATAAGTAGGTAGGAATATAGTCTGAGGAAGGTCACTAGTACATAGGAAGTATTGTGGTCAGAATAGTACTAATTCCCATTTTGCTAGTTATAGGCTGGATGATCTTGAAAAGATACTTACCTATTTAAATATTTATATAATTTAAAGGCTGATTTTCTGCAGCCTTGCTTCTCCAGTGATAGAAGAAAGTCTAAATGATTTTTAACTCCCATTTAAACTCATTGATAACTGATGTGTGCAGTGCCGTGCAGTGGGTCCTCGGTGTTTACCTGGGAACGCCCTGAAGTTTGCTTTAATGTAGTAATTTTTCTGTATAAAAACATTCATGCAGGGCACTGTTTTTCTCATGGATTATGTTTCCTTTGCATTATTTTTGCATACTTCATATCACAGGCTATGTCAGCTGTCCTTAACATTTTCCTTCTCATTCAATGACCCCTCCCTGTCTTAGACACACAAAGAAAAAGAATTTAAAAACCTATTTCAGTTGCAATGCCAGAAGTGCATTAGCAAGCAGAGAACTGTAAAGTCACAGAGGCAAGAGTGCTGTGTTACTTGCTGTCTTGCACCAGCCTGGTGGGAGATCATTAAACAACGCCGCAGGAGAATGACAACCTTCTTTGTGTCATATGTCATTGGGATAGTAACAGACAATGAAAACTACTAACATCAAACCTGAGACTCTCAAATCCACGGAAGCCAAGGCATTCTCCAAGTATGGTAGGGGCTCAGGACAAAACAGGAAAAAAAAAAGGAGTTTGATTTTAAACACATGGAAATCCCTGGTGCAATTTAAAACACAAATAATATAAATAATGACTGAAAACTAGGCCTGATAATCTCAGTGTTGTCAGAACAGCCAGGGTCTCTGCTAACCTTGAGGCCCATGGTGCTGTGTTATCTGAAAGAGCAAAGCAGCCAGCCTAAAATGAAGCTGGAAAAGCACCCTTCACATCCCTGTTCTTTGTCCTCCACCATAGAAAAACAGTCTTAACCAGTTCTACCAAAGAAAAAGCCAAGTGTCCGTTTATTTACTGCATAGGTATCACCTGACCTGATGAACAGCAGGAGTCAGGACAAGGCTGGGCAGCCTGAGACCCAGCAGAACTATACAAGGTAAATATGTGCGGACAAGTTTGGGGCTGTGAACCTCAGCCAGGTACAAAGTGACCCTGAGGAGGGCCGGAGTACACCTGGCCATCGGTGGGGACATGACCTGTTATCACACAGCTGGGAGACAAATGAGCATGACCCAGGGGGTGCCAGCCCAAGCAAAAGGGGTTCGTTTCGGACCAGTCTGTGACAATAATAAACGATCCAAAAGAGAAAAGTCCAGTGATGTCTTGTCAGGGTCCCTAAGGGAGAGATGTGGCAAGACTGCAAGATGTGCTAAAGTGAGTGGGACAAGATAAAAAGGCCATAGCGGGGAAATGAAGCCCAAAGGCTTAAGGAGGGATGTTTTTCATCTGTGTAAACACTGTAGAAAAATTCAGTCAAGATCATTAACATATCCCTCACCACAACAGTTCATCATTTTTTAGAGGTGAGAACATGAACATTCTATTTAGCAGCTTTGAAATAGATAATTTAGGAGCTGTGGTCACCATGCAGTGCAGTGTGAGTGCCTGAGACTTCTTCTTCCTGTTGAACTGAAATTTTGGGCCCTTTGTCAGAACCTTCCTTTCCTGATCCTCCCAGGAATCATCTTTCTGCACTCTTGTTTCTGTGAGATTGACCCTGTAAAGGTCTACATTAATGAGCACAGATGGTGTCTGTCATTGTATGTGCGACTTATTTCATTTAGCACAAAGTCCTCCGGTTCCATCCCTGTTGTCACAGTGGCAGAGTTTCCCTTTTCGGAGGCTGAATAGCCTTCACTTGTGTAACTATACTGCATTCTCTTTATCTATTTGTCCATTGGTGGACATTCAGGTTCCTTCCATAGGCCATATTGTACCCTTTCATATACACAATTATTATTTGTCGATTAAAATTAAATTAAGAAATTTTAAATGATATTTAAAATTCACCTAGGGCTTCCTAGGTCAGTAAAATGTTCTCCACATATAGAAAGATCACATTAGGTTTCCAGGTTCTAATTCTATAAAATGAATAAGATAAATAAATAATTTTTAGAAAATGTTATCTTCTATTTCCATAATTCAAAAACAATGTGCGTAATAACCCCAATGAATTATTGCTATCTCCTTTCATTTAGACTAGAGCTATAACATCTCTCTTCATTTACTATGGCCTTTCTTGCACCCTCTAACCTCTACTTCACCTAGCAGCCAAACATGCCTTTTTTATTAAAAAAAAAACTAATCTAATTAATTCTGTGCTTGAAACATTTTTTTCAGATTCCTAGTAAATGTGTAATTGAGATTCTGTATCAGCCAGGTGTGGTGGCGCATGCCTGTAATCCCAGTAATTAGGGAGGCTGACGCAGGAGGATCACAAATTTGAGCCCAGCTTAGGCAACTTAAAGACTTAGAGAGACCTTGTTTCAAAATAAAAAATAAAAATAGGGCTGGGGGTATTGCTCAGTGTAAAGGCTCTTGGCTCAATCCCTAGTACCATAAAACAATAAATAAAATTAAAATTAAGGAAATATCCTGCATTGATCAGTTATTGCCACATAACAAATTGTCCCTCAGACTCACTGGCATGGTAGATCACAGGCTTACATGTCTCACAGGTGTGTGGGGCAGCTGCCCAGCTCTGCTTCATTACGTGAACTATGTGAACAGTGTCTCATCTTTTTGGAACCAACTGTCGCATGACTAAGCCTGATCCCAAGGGGCAGGAAAGTAGAGCGTGTGCCCTTGTGGAGAGGGAGGAGACTGGGGAAAGAATGCTTGGTGAACCTAAAGTCTTAAATCAACTCGATCTACCCTTGGCTGTCTCTCACCCCACACGCTGTGCCTGCACAGCTGGCAGTCCAGCCCCAGGACCTCCCTTCGAGGTGCCAGTGCTCTCCCCTTCCAGGGCACCGAGGGGCTCAGCCTCTTCCTAGGAGCCGCTCCCTCTCCTCACCGCCTACACCAATGGACTTGAGTTCATTCTTTCCTTTTCTTCATAGCAGTTAACACAGATTTTAAAACTTGCATATCAATTTGATGAACGCTAACATATCCTATGGAGGCAAAGATCAAGTCTGGGTTGTTTACTATGGCAGCTCCGGCTGTAGGTAGAGTAGGGGCAGCAGGAGGCGCTGAACAAGTATTTGCAGGGTGCATGGATAAATGAATAAATAAGTGCTACGGAGGTGCGAAGTGGTACCACCCTGGAAAACAACAGCTGGATGTAGTAGGAGCCTTGGAGATGGCCAACCCTTGAACAAAATCCTACTCATGGGATATACTAGGAATCTGTCACAAGAAAACAATCAGAAGTCAGCACAAAGATTTACGCAATTTATTTATAGAAATGTACCTTTTAAAAGTATTGCTCTTTTGTTTTTTAAAAAGTAATCATGTGCACTCTGAAATATGCAAATAGGAAGTACATCACTAAATAATGTAAAAAGTAAAAGTGTCTCATATTCCCATATTCCAGATATCACTATTATTAATTGATTGGTATAAGCATCTCCAAATAGTTTTTCATATATATTAACATTATTAATGAAGTAATCCTCTTTTTCAAAAAATGCTGTTATAGAAACATTTAAACTACCTTAGTTATGATTTGAAACAGTATTATTTGTCTCTCAGATGTTCTCCCAAGTATTATCCCATTGCAGGATGCAATGAGTTATTTTTCTCTTACTTTCCAATTCTACACTATCAGCCAAGGATAACTCTCAGAGCAGATGTGATTGTACACTTTTGGACAATAAGGAGTTATGTTTTTTTACTGCAAGTGCTTTCAACCGGCAAAAGCTCCCCGGGTCATTATAACTGTTAAATAATACATGTAATTTGCTTTTTACTACGTATTTTGAATCTAGGCACAAAGTTTAACTCTGTATTGATTAGCAAAAGTCTGCAAGTGAAAGTGCTCTGCCTGGCCCAAACAAACAAGAGAATTGTGTTGGATGTTCAAATCAATGTTATGAACAGTCCAGGTAATTTAACGATAATGGCTTTGGAAACAGAGGATCAAGACGAATAGGCAGATGAGTGATTGTGGAAGTTTGTTGACATTATGCAGTGTCATAACCAACTCCTTGGAAGAGTGAGCCCACAGTTACGTAAACTGTAGATGGAATCCTGCCATTATTCCACAGAACTTGAAAAGCAAGGAAAAGCACTTGCCAAAGTAGAATGTTAAGAAATGGGGCTGCTGAAGTCATGGCTGTTAACAATGGGAATGCGTCAGCTGATTCAGCAATCACACCCATTTCCAGGAATGAATCCGTCCTCCTGATTAAACTGAATTCATGTGTACAGGGCAAAGTATTTTTGCGTGGTCCTTTTAATTTTTATCTTTATATCAATATATTCTGGTGTCTTTCCAGGTCAGTATGTAAATAATCTCTAACTATCTCTTTCTTTCTAAAGACTCCATATTCTTCCTTTGTATTAATTTACCATAATTTACCAAATTCCCTATTAATGAACAACTAATTGGCTGTTTGCAATTTTCTACATTACAAACAATATCTCAATTGTCATATTGCCTTTCAGGGACACTGTATTGATTTATACTTTTATCTAATTTTTGAGACTATTTTTCTGTCCTCACCAACATGAAGGAGCAGCAGGGGTTTTAAGTTTTTCATGATTGTAAGTGAAATTAATGACTTATATAATTTAATTTGCAGTTTTTTCATATTAATAAATTTGCTTATCCTTTGTAGGACTTTGTGTTTCAAATCTGTGAGTTCCTAGTTGATGTCATTTGTGCCAATTGTGTCAGGGGTATATTTATAACACTGAAAACCTGGATATAACCTGTTATTTAATAAATTTCATACCATAAAATATTATGTAGTCACTTATAATTACCTTTCCAAAGGATACTTAATGTTGGAAATATTCTTCACATGTAAACACACACACATATATATGTAATCATGTACAATGTGTCATATTGCTATTGTTTTTAAAAATGCATAGAGAAAAGGAAAACGTCTGAGAGAAAATGCACAAGTACATCAATATAACTTTCAGAGATGAAAGTCTAGGTAACTTTAAAACATTTCATAAATTTTAACGTTTTTTTTATTTATTTATTTTTTTATTTTAGAAACATAAAAGTACAAAAACATATTGACAAACAGATACCCATTATCATAGAAAATAGTACAATCACAACTAATCTATAGACAAGGTGATATGGTCTCAACAGTAGTTGTTGCTTTATCCATTGATATCTTCGAATTGTAGATGTATGGACCCATATACAGACATGCAAATTTAGTCAGACT
>PVLD010013040.1:0-57677 GCA_004027595.1 Dinomys branickii | reverse complement strand
AGGCATATAGAACCCCAACGATCCATAACCCAAAGAAAAACACACACAGACATATAATAGTCAAGATCCCAGATATCCAGCAAAAGAACACAATATTAAAAGCTGCTAGAGAAATGAAACAGATCACCTATAAAGGAAAGCCCATCAGAATCACAGCAGACTTCTCAATGGAAACCATGAAATCAAGAAGAGCTTGGAGTGAGATATTACAGATTCTGAGACAAAACAACTTCCAACCCAGACTGATGTATCCTGCAAAACTATCCCTCAAATTCAATGGAGAAATAAAATATTTCCATGACAAAGAACAACTGAAGAACTTCATGAGTGCCAAACCAGCATTGCAAAAAGCACTAAAAGATATTCTAGACAGAGAAAAAAGAGACCACAATCCCAAGAACAATGATAGAAATAACTCCCTAAACGGAACAAGTAAACAGTCAGCAAAAGAAGGAAAATAACAACAAGTAAATAACATGACTAGAATAAGCCAACATATAACCATGATAACCATTAATGTAAATGGCCTCAATTCACAAGTCAAAAGGAAAAGATTGGAAGAGTGGATTAAGGAACACAATCCAACGATATGCTGTTTACAGGAAACACATTTTACTCAAAAGGAAATCCACAGGTTGAAAGTTAAAGGTTGGAAAACGATTCTCCATGCAACAGGTCCCCAGAAAAAAGCAGGGGTAGCTATTATGTTTGCAGACAATGTAAACTTCAAACCAAAAACAATCAAAAGAGATAAAGAAGGCCATTACATACTAGTTAGGGGAAAGCTGCAAGATGAAGAAGTAACAATCCTAAACATTTATGCACCAAACAATGGAGCACCTAACTTTACAAATCAAATCTTAACAGACGTGAAAAATCAAATAACTAATAAGACTATTGTAGTAGGGGACCTAAACACCCCTCTGACACAAAGAGACAGGTCAACTGGACAGAAACTCAGCAAAGAAATAACAGACCTGAACCAAAAGTGTGAACAAATGGACTTAGTAGATGTATACAGAGTATTCCACCCCACAACATCAGAATACACATTTTTCTCAGCTGCACATGGGTCTTTCTCCAAAATAGACCACATTCTAGCCCATAGAGCATATCTACCTCAATGCAAAAGAATTGAAATTATCCCATGCATATTATCAGACCACAGTGCAATAAAATTGGAAATTAATGACAAAGAGAAGTCCAAAAACCACATAAACACGTGGAAATTAGACAACTACCTCCTGAATAACCAATGGGTCACACAAGAAGTTAAAGAAGAAATTAAAAATACCTACAAATACATGAAAATGCAAGTACAACCTACCGGAATCTGTGGGATGCAATGAAAGCAGTCCTCAGAGGGAAATTTATAGCAATGAACTCATATACAAAGAAAATAGAAAGAGAGCAAATAAATAACCTAATGCTACACTTCAAACTCTTAGAAAAAGAGCAACAAGCTAAACCAAGAGCCCAAAGTAGGGAGGAGATTATAAAACTCAGGGCAGAAATTAATGCAATTGAGATGAAGAAAACTCTACAAAAAAATTAGTGAATCAAAGAGTTGGTTCTTCGAAAGAATAAATAAAATTGATGAACCCCTAGCCAACCTTATCAAAAAAAGAAGGGAAAGATCTCACATTCATGCAATAAGGAATGAAAAGGATGAAGTCACTACAGATCCCACAGAAATCCAAAGATCATTAATACCTACTTTGAAAATCTGTATTCCCATAGGATAGAAAATACAGAAGAAATGGACAGATTCCTAGAAAGGTACAAATTGCCAAAATTGAATCAGGAAGACGTAAAAATCCTGAACAACCCAATATCAATTAATGAGATTGAAAACATCATTAAAAACTTACCAACAAAGAAAAGCCCAGGCCCTGATGGATTCACAGCAGAATTCTATAAAACATTCACAGAAGATCTAATGCCAACACTCCTCAAACTCTACAGTGAAATCGAAAAGGAAACAACTCTCCCCAACACATTTCTGGAGGCAAGTATTATACTGATACCAAAACCAGAGAGAGACCCAACCAAGAAAGAGAGCTACAGGCCAATCTCTCTAATGAACATAGATGCAAAGATACTCAACAAAATATTGGGAAATACATTACAGCGAATCATAAGGAAAATTATACACCACAGCCAGGTAGGATTCATTCCAGGAATGCAGGGATGGTTCAATATTCACAAATCAATAAATGTAATACACTATATTAATACAGTCAAAGACAAAAACCACATGATCATCTCAATAGATGCAGAAAAGGGTTTCGATAAAGTCCAGCATGCATTCATGTTAAAAACCTTAGAAAAAATAGGAATAGATGGCCTCTACCTCAATCTGATCAAAGTCATCTATAATAAATCAATAGCCAACATCATACTAAATGGACATAAACTGAAAACTTTCACTTTAAAGTAAGGAACAAGACAAGGATGTCCATTGTCACCACTCCTATTCAACATAGTTCTGGAAGCATTAGCCAGAGCAATCAGACAAGAGAGAGAAATAAAAGGAATAAGAATAGGAAAGGAAGAAGTCAAACTATCACTATTTGCAGATGACAAGATACTATACAACCCTCAAAGATTTTAAGTAGGTATAAAGCAAGCAACCATAAAGATTTCACTATCAATCATTGAGTATCCAGAGCACAGAGACATTAAAATGAGAAGTTGAAGGCCATGTGTTTTGGATTAAAAGTATTTAGTACCGCCACAATCATTCTGTATAGACTAAATACAATGTCTGCAGAGAGAGTACATTTTCCACTGAGAAATGGTAGCTCTCACAAGTTCCACTTTATGGATGAGGAAACAGTTTTGAGAAATTGCTTGCTTGTGACTATCAAGTGTGTACATGGTGGAACGGGGATGAAGCTTAGCTTATTACAAAAGGAGACCTGGGTATGGACATATGCAGTAGTACCTGGGTTCTAAGACTCCAAAACGGTTTCTAAGTAGGGTCCATGGGACTAGGGGTTCTATGATTTAATTTGGGGGAATTTGTTTTATTATGCAGTTATATGTAAACTTTCCTACATGGACATATAAATATTTCTAGAGACAGAGTCTAGAGCTTTCAGTAGATTCTTAACAATATTTATGATAAAGAAAATGAAGAACCTGTTAGATCACTTTGGTAGGGAGTTAAATGTTTAAGATAATGTTACATTACCTATTGTAGTCATAACTAAATTTGTCAAATAACATAATTAAGAAGCAATTACTGAGAGGCAGTGTATATAAACATATGTGGTAGGTATATAAATATCACAATTATATAATGTGGCATTTTAGACTACTTTTTAAAAATGAAGGTCAAGCCATCCTTGAATATGACCCAGTAATAATGCCAGAGAACAGTAAATGAGAGGGAGGTGGCTGCTGCTGCGCTACCCAGCCTGGGCGTGCCGAGGAGGGGTGGGGGGAGAGAAGAATAGTGATGGCAGAAATGTCTGTTAATAGTGACTGAATTCTATTGGAGTAACTACATATTGGCAGAGTTTCCTATGCTATAAGGACGTAGGTAAAATTAATTTAGAAGCTAAGACAGGTACATCATTTGGAGGTAGTAAGGATATTGAGCTACATTAAGTAATTCTGTGCTTCTATTTCTGGATAACTAACATGAGTTGTTTCCTTAAGAAGGATACATATTGGTAGGGAATGAGGGAGAAACTTTTTAATTTGTTATCCTTTTAGCTTTTGTAAAAATATTGCTTTCAACTCCTCATGCAGTGTATGGACAACTGCTAGCATTTATGTGCTGGGATAACATTCAGTCATACTCCAGCACAACTGTACCATTATTAAACTACTGAAATACTTTTATATAGACTGGTATGGCAATTAGTGGCAAAATTAATATAAATAGCAATGTGAACTCATTAGTTCAAATTAATTGCCACTGAATAGCAAAACTACTGGTACTTGAGACTCCTGCTTTATGAGACTTGGTCGATAGTATGTGTATACGGGACCACTGAACACACGTGCTGCTGATATGTACTGACACTGAATATATAATAATTCCAAATGTTACAAATGCTGGGAGGATTTAGCACTATGATAATTTCTTTCTACAATGAGAGGCATTGGGTTTCCTGCAAATACCTGAGGATGTTACCCTGCATGGTGATGGATGAAGGCAATGAGACATGGCAGTGGCACAGGCACTGGAGAAAAGAGACATCCGGGGCCTTAAGGAGGAAGGGAGAAGGTGGCGTCATTGTGCTGTGGATCTTGGCCATGTGAGAAGGTCTTGTACTTGGCTACGTACTAAGTCTTGGCTGGGGAGAATCTGCTCTCTGGCTGTAAGAAAGCAGATTGCTGCTTTTTAACATGTGTATTAATTGGTAATATATTGGTGTTCGATGTCTTCAAGAGGCAAGAAAAAGAAAGCCAGCTGCTGTCCCCTTCTTTTGATTCTGGCCTGTTTTCCCTCTCAGACTTCCCATATTACAAGTGAGTAACCATGAAAGGGCCCTTCCTTCAAGTCTTGAGGAATCAGTGAATCTGACCAAACTGTCTATACAGTCAGGTGACTGCAGAGCTTTGGAGAAGGGTGTTGGTAACTACAAACTCTATACTGACTGAAGGCAGAGAATGCTGAGATTTTCATGATTCATATTCTGGTCTTCTTTAATTTTAGGTGTCCTTGTAAATTTGGAGAATGCTCTTTCAATGGCTGCTGTAACTATAAATTAATTTTATAAAGTTGAGATTCAAGCTCTATCAAACTAAACTTTAAACAGAAGAAACATATTTATAACAGTCAACCTACGTTAAGCAAGCTGAAGTGTAAATGTACAATACTGGGTAGGAGAAATGGCAGTGAAAGGTGGGAGCACGTCTTCCCCCAACTAAAGCATGACCAAAGCTTAGATCTGGTTGCCAGTTTGCAACACTGAAGACAGGTACAAAGGACAGTAGGGGGGTCCCCAGCATCTGTTCGTTCCTTGCCACAGAAAAGAGAATTACATCCCTGAGCCCAAGGGAAGAGTAAGACAAGAAAAAGCAGAGTCTCAGACTTTGAACTGCTTTGGTCCAAGCAGACACCACAAAGTGTTCAGTCATAAATCACTGTGTGAAAGCCCCGTGGTTAGGCAACACAGAAGATGGTACTTCTGTGACCTCCACATTAAGTATGTCTCTAATTTTAAAACATAAGCTAATATTCTGTGACCTATGCAGTCTCCAGCCTGTTTTCTTCTTGGTTTTCCCTCTAAATCTGCTAATGCCTCATGCAAATTTCATGTTCCTTCTTAACCCTTGTCTTTCTGACACCACACCCAGTATGGCTGATAAATTTATATGTCCCCAAGAGAATGGGAAACAAGGCGGGGGGGGGGGGGGGGAGAAAAAAAAACTTTAAAAATGAGTTTGCCATCACTCACCATCAGAGGGCACAACAGTACTGCAATAAACAACTCCCAGATTGCGCCAGGAAGAGAGCCTCTGGTGCACCTATGAAAACAAAAGACACATCCACTGTCAGGACAGAACCACAGATGTTATACCCCTAAATATGCACAAGAAAAAAGTGGCTTTTAAGCACGTAAGTAAAACGCACTCTTTGTAGAAAAGTTTAAAAATATAGGCAAAAGAAAGAAATTCTAACTTCTAACATGCTGAGATGTTAATGGTGAATTCTGTGGTGTGTTTTCAAGATTATTTATAAACACATTTGCATTCACATAGAGAAATATACACTTGGCACAGTGGCACATGCCTGTAACCCCACCAGTTGGGAGGCTGAGGCAGAAGGATCACTGTGAATTTGAGGTCAGCCTGGGCTACATAGAGAGATTCTGTCTCAAAACAGACAAACAACAAAATCTGTACAAAAATTGATATTAAACAAAATTAGAACTGCACCAATAAATCTTTTTTTAACAATGTCTAAACACAATATTGGCTTGAAGTGCCATGAAGTCTGAACTAAATTTTCTTGCTTCTTACTCTTGCCGCTTACACCTGTACTTCTTTCCTATCTTTAACCATGCACAAGACAACTACTAGGCAGCTGTGTCGTGAATTTACCATTATCTGGGCGGGCCTTGGCCTTTCGGTTCACTGTTTTTAAAAACTTGGACAGGCAACCTTAGTCCTTGAGTCTTCAAGCACCACCACCGTTAAGGAGATTACACACCCACATCCATCTTTACCACTTCCTCAAAGACTGGTGTCACTGTGGTTACGGAGCTGGAATTTAGTAATATATATTATAACACAGCTATCCCACAGAGTGAATTAGTAATATATATTACTAAACACATATTACTACTACACATTACTAAATACGTACTATATATTACATAGTAAGACATAATCTGGAATTTAGTAATACACATAACGAAACTTGGTGTCAAACTGAAAACTGCATACATTTGACAGGCCAAATACCTAATCTATTCCTTTCAACCTATCACTTTGCCAGCACCAAAAAGTATCAGAGAAGGGAAATCATTAACTGACTGAAACCAACATATACACCTCAGAGCTTGTTACCTTCTACTACTGCAGCCCAAAGCAAATCATTCGTGACTGTATGTCAGTTCACACCTTCACACGCCATGTGGCACATTTACATCCTTTACGTGAATACCATGAATCCCCGTACCCTTCCAAATGAAGTCGGCAGAAATGTGCAAAATAAAAAATTTATTATTAAAATGTAAATAAACCATTTAAAATTACTTGAAATTTGGTCCAGAACTACTTTGGTTTTCCAAGTTTAAATATTAGGAATTAATGTTAGTCAAAATTAAAAAGTAAAAGTCCAACTAATTTCCCTGTAAAAATAACACAGCTTGTCCCAGTTATCTAGCTGCATGCACATGCACACAAAATCCTATTAGCATCAAGAAACAGGACAATGTAGTAGTTGAAAGCCCCAAATCCGAAATCATGCTGCTAAAGTTGACACTGCAGCTCAGTAACTTACTCTAACTGCAATCCTGGGCAAGTTCAACATCCTCTTTGTGTCTTGGTTTCTACACTGGAAAATGGACAGCCGGGCATGGTGGCGCACGCCTGTAATCCCAGCACTCGGGAGGCTGAGACAGGATTGCTGCAAGTTTGAGGCCAGCCTGGGCTACAAAATGAGCTAAAGGCCAGTCTGAAATGCATAGTGAAAGTGTGTCTCAAGAAGACTTTTAAAAAGACACCCTACCCTAAAAGGGACCAAGAGTGATAGTAACACCTACCACATAAAGACTGAGTAATACATATAAACATTTAGAACAATGACTGGCATTGAGTACATGCTCCACAATCACAAGTGTTTTATGTTGAGATCATATTAAATATATACATTAATATAGGGGGAAGTAACATGTATATAATTTTGCATCCTTTTAGTCATGATTCTTTTTTTCTGTCTGAACATGGCACATTTATTTATTTTTTTATCTTAAAGAGGGAAAAACAAAATAACAACCAGACAAAAACAACACAACAATAAAAATGATACACAATTTTAAAACAAGGTGATAGGAAGTTAACATGGTTTTTACATTACATATTATTATCTTCAACGAAGTTGTTCAGATTACTAGATGCAAGACTGATCAAACAAAGAGAATAAAAAAGAATTTAAAAAATCAGAAATGATAGTGATTCACTAATCAAGAGAGTAGGGATTCAACAATGGTTGTTAACTTGCATATTGTTGTCTTCAAATTAGTTGTTCACATTACCAGATATAATCATGCAAAATTGGTCAGAAGAAGAAAAATGTAAGCATTCACTGTTCCTTTCAATAAAGCAATAGACATCAGCAGTACGATTACCCCAGCTGTCCCTGTGTATCCACATATATCTTTCCTTCCTTCCTTCTTTCCTTTCTCCTTTCCCTCACCCCAGTTGTTCCTTCCCTTTGAGCAACTTCTTTCCCTTTCATCTATTGCACCTTTTGAGTTTTATGTACTTGTTCAGGTTCTTGCACTAGGTAGACAATATGATGTTTACACATGCAGGTCTGATTTATAATTCACTTACAAGTATGGTCTCTAGTTGCACCCAATTTCCTATAAAAGCCTCAAGATAATTTTTTTATAGCTGAGTAATACTCCATTGTATAAAAACACCACATCTTTTTTATCTGTTCCTCAGTTGATGGGCATTTGGGTTGTTTCCAAGATTTAGCTATGACAAGTTGCACTTCCAAAAACATGGGTGTACATATACTGCTGTGGTATGATGTTTTCCATTCTTCAGGGAAAATACCCAGAAGGGGAATAGCTGGGTCAAATGGGAACTCTAATCCTAGTTTATTGAGGAATCTCCACACTGATTTCCATAGTGGTTGTACCAGTCTACACTCCCACCAACAGTGGAGAAGGGTTCCTTTTTCTCAGCGGCCCCTCCAGAATTTGTTATTGGTTGACATAGAATTTCAGTATTGTTTTAATTTGCATTTCTCAATCAACCAATGATGTTGAACATGTTTTCATATATTTATTTGACACTTGTATTTCTTCATCTGAGGAGTATTTAACTCAGATGCCCATTTTTGTACTGGATCTTTGAATTTTGGGGGCCTGAGTTTTAAAAAATTCTTTATATGTTCTAGACAGAAGTCCTTTATCTGAGGGACAGTTGGATAAATTTCTTTCCCAATTCATGGATTTTCTTTTTACTCTGTTGGTGATTTCTTTTGATGTGCAAAAACTTTTCAATAAGATGAGATCCCAGTTGTTGATTCTTTGCTGAATTTTTGGGACCTTAATTACTATGTGTCTAGGTGTAGATTTATTTTGGTTATGTCTAATTGGAGTTCTATATGCCTCACTTATTTCTATGTCAGATTCTTCTCCCATGCTTGGGAAATATTTTGCTACTACTTCTGCAAATAATCTTTTTACCTCATTTGTGCTGACTCCTGCTGTTTCCTTGACACCTGTCAGTCTTACATTGTTTTTTCTTTGCTTCATCTTGCAGCTGTTGAATTGTTATCATCTGGCTCCTTGTTATTTTTAAGAGATCTTTCCTTTCACAAACCATTAGCTGCAATGTTGTCTTCAAGATCTTGTAAGTGGCTTGCATTTTTTAAGTTTGTATATGCCTGTTATGTCTCTGCCCCTAAACCTTTTTATGTGTTTTGAGTTTATTTTAGGAATGAGTCTAAATAACTTTCTTTGTGATCTATTCTGGGAATCTTTTAATAGGAAATAGCCTAATTAACATCTATTTACTTATTTATATCACATACATATTTCATCTCCTCAGTTACAAAATTTTATACTATTGTTTTCATTGCTCTTTTCTTCTTGAAAAGTTTACTAAGCGGTGTGTACTTGTTGTGTTTTAGATATGCATGAATTCCTTCATATGATATGGATTATTTTTTTGTTCCCATAGTTATTTCAGAGTCAAAGCTGTTTTAGTGGCCTTTAAGGCCCAGTATTATCTGATAGCCTATTATCTCTCTGACTTTATTTCCTATTACTTTTCTTCTGCACCACTGTACTTTAGGCCTTCTATACTTATCCCTGTTTCTTTCTTTTCTTTTCTTTTTTGTCTTTTTGAGACAGGGTCTTGCTATGCAGTTCAGGCTGGCCTTGAGCTCACTTTGTAGCCCAGGCTGGTCTCAAACTTGCAATGATCCTCCTGCTTCAGCCTACCAAGTGCTGGGATTACAGGCATGGGTCACCATGCCTAGCTTATCCCTGTTTTTTGAACACCTGTATTTCTGCTTCAGGAACTTTGCAATAGCTTTTATCTCTACTTAGAGAAGAGAGGGAACCTCCCAGAGGATTGCCACCCAGACAATGGAATATAGCAATATGAGAAGGACAGAAAGGAGAGAGGTGTGTACCCTGAACTCAGGAAGGATCTGAAAGGGGAACTGAAGCCCTCGGAAAGACTAAGCAAAACCTCTTCTAGAGGAAAGGACCAGAGGGCCACCATGGCAGTCGGAGGGACAGGAGACGGAGAAGGAAGAAGCCATTGCTCCAAACACACCCTTGGCCCACACCCTCGTTCCAGCACTCACAGCTTCAGCTTCAGAGACCCATGCTCATGGAAGCCTCCCGACTCAGCCAGCAGAGGGTGGAGTTCAGAGAGCTGGTGCAGGTCTGGAGAGGAGAGGGCGCAGCCAGGAAAAGAGGCAATGGCTGTCGGGAGCAGTTGTCGAACCCAGTGTGAGGATGAGAAGTTAAAACAGCCACTGAAACAGAATCCCCACCCTGCAGCAACCTTCCTAATCAGCTCCTGGAGATAAGGCAGAGTCAAAGCAACCAGTACACAGCCCACCACACCCGGCTCTGTGCCTGCCCCGAGGCTGTGGCCTCCTGCCTCTGCACTATGTGAGCGGCTACCGCAGAAAGCAGCAGGGAGCTTTGGCAGTGACCCCAGAGCACCCAGGAATCCAGCCAGGGAACAGACGGGGGCTGGAGCACTACAGAGGGAGGGAGCTGTGGATGGAGGTGGATCATGTGGCCCCACGCCCTTCTCACTCCAGCATCAGGCAGGAAGCATGAACTAAGTTATCGGGCTTCAGCTCCCACCCTGAACTCCCTCTGTGAGCACCTTGAGACTCAGCAGCCTGAGCAATCACCACCTGTTCCTGACAGCAATGGGATGAATCTACGGGCTTCAGGACTCACCCCAAACTACTAATATGAGCACCAAGAGGGTCTCCTTACTGCTTGCACATATGAACCTTGCATGAACCCATAGCAACAAATTAGATGAAAAGCAGCAGTCTGGGAGTCCGAAAAACAACATACGCTACACAGCAGACCCAAGAAAATCCTCCAACTCTATTCTAGAACTAATCTCTAAACTCAGTTCATACCCTGGACTACCACAGTGAGCACGGGTGGGGGAGATTTCAAGCCCTTGTGCCAAGCATAGTAAGTTCATCCAATGCCCAGCTGCAAGGGGTGGGGAATGGCAATACTGGAGATCAGGAGGTGGGAGGAGGTGAAGACCTGGAATTAGGGTGCAGACCCAGTTCTCTCACTGAGTGGGGACAGCCTCCAAAGAGTCATAGGTGGCCTACAGGGAGACACTAGTGGCCTATAAGGGAACCCGGGGGCCTTGACAGGGAGCTCAGGAGCCTGAGGGGGGAGGGGGCTCCCTCCAGGCTACATGAAAACCCTGAAGACCTGGATGGGGCCTCCAGCATTGAAGTGACAGGGTGGAGCTGGGCAGTCCACTGTGGGTGCCCCATGGGCTCGACCAGGCCCCCGACATCGCGGTGACAGGGCAGAGTTGGGCGGTCTGCTTTGAGCATACGTGCTTTTCCACCTCCTACCATAGCAATTTGTATGCACCCATATATGTTATAGCATAATCTGAAGCAGCTATGTCTCTTCACAAGGTGAGAGTCCAAGGGTATAAATAAACCCAAAAGTACAGTTATTATCACAGGGAAGATGACTGATTGAGTGGTAGAACAACAGAGATGAGGGTGGAGAAAATTGATTAATCAAACGAGCCATCATCTGTATAACTGAGTAACAAATGTGAAGGTAACATTATGTAAGACAGCATCCAGAGCTAATTCCCTACTATGTTCTCTATAATTTTGTATTTCCTCTATTGCTTTTGTGTTAACAGATGTGAAGATAACTTTATGTAATATAGCACCCAGTGCTAATTCCCTACTATCTTCTCTATAATTTGGTATTTCCTTTAATGTTTATGTGTTAACTAATGTGAAGATAACATTATGTAATACAACATCCAGTGCTAATTCCCTACTATGTTCTGTATAATTTTGTATTTCCTGTAAAAAAAAAAAGAATACTTTTACTCCAGATAATTATTTGGCTCCTTCACTTCCTTCAAGTGGTCATTCCAACTTCATTTACTGAGTAAGGCCTAATCTGGCCACCAATTTAAAATGGCAGTGCCGGACTGATGATTTAGCTCTGTGGGGCAGTGCCTTCCTGGCAAGTGTGAGGTCCTGAGTTTGATTCCTGGTACCTCCCCAAATGGCAATGCCATCATTTAGCACTCCTGATCCCCTGCAGGGTGTACTTTAGCCCCTGTAGATATTATCTCTTAACAAATTATTTGCTTCTACGGAAACATAAAAATTTTATCTTTATTTTGAGCAATAATATTTTGCTTCTTTTTTCTCCTCTATCATTTAGTTTATTTATTTATTTCTCTTAAGAATTTACCTTTCGCTTCATCTATGTAACTCCCTACCAATTTCTACCCCAAATATTTAAGCTTTTACTGGATTTGATTTAAATGACAACTTTTGACAGTTGGATATAAAACATGACTTTATGTAATTTTTGCTCCTTGGTCTTTTGACTTTTATTAGCTATATCATTTTGCACTGTTTGAAGGATATACATTCTGCTCTGTAAACCTAATTTCCACATTTGTTTCAGTCTTAATTCTACAGATTCCATGCTTACTATCAATTCTTTAGCTATAGTTTCTGTTTTCATTTCTTGGTTGGCTGAATTTCTTCCTAGAGAAAGGCTCATGAGAGTTAAGTTTCCTGAAGCGTGCCATGCTAATTCCGAAATTAATCTTTCCTTGAGAACTTGGGAAAGACCAGAAAGGACAAGTATCTAGGCAATATTAATAGCAAATGAACAAGATAATTTGGTACCAGCACAGGTCATTGAAAAGAAAAGTTTATACTTCTGATGCAAGGTATACCCCATCTTTGCCAAGTACTATAACTTAAGAACTTCAAGGAAAAAAGCAAGGGCTGATGGTTAAGTTCAAAGAATATATAATGTCTGCCCTTTCTCTCAACTATTTTCCTTTAACCTTAACCACAAGAGAAAAATAAAATGCCAGAGTTACCAACTTGGAGTCAGATTATAAAACAATATAGGTGTATTTCCCAAGTCATAGAATTCAAGCCAATAAAAAGGTATCAAACTTTAGTCATAAGGAGACATTCCATGTCCTAAAATAAAATTGTTAAAACTCAAGCCAAAACTTACTTTGTAGGGTTGGGGGTACAACTCAGTGGTAGAATGCTTGTCTAGCATGTGTGAGGCCCTGGGTCATTTCCCCGCGAGGAAAACAAACTAAAACCTTACTTTTAAATCCTTTACTACTATCATCAATTATGCAACTTTCCCCTTTCACAGTTCAGAAGAGCAAATTCACCAGCATATACCTGCCAGCAAGTTGAGAAGACTGTCAAGTCTAAATAAGCTGTCAATACCCTAAAATATTCGTAGCCAATTTGACGGGAGATGAAAAGGGGGGGCCATTTCCTTATTAGCCCAGTTTCCTATCGTTATGAAAATATTGGGATCTAATTTCATTAGGTCATAACTATCTAATGACTCTATCAAACTATATCAAAGTATATTAATTCTATTAAACAGCTTTAGATGCAATCATTATATAGATTTGTTCAAGACTGAATCCATGATATAGCCTCACTATACCACAGTTTAGGTATGTAAATTATATCCCCTGCTACATGCCCCTTAAACGCTTATAAAAATGGATCCTTTAATGTTCCAAAAGTTTGTTTTAAAGACCTGACTATTTTTTTCAGCAATTTTTGCCAAATCTATCTCCAGAATCCAGAGTTTATAACCATGATAGGTTAACACAGTAAACTATTTCATTTGGTCTAAACCAAGACATACCTACAATAGTTCCTACACTGTACAATCAGTTTCCTCCAAATTCTTAATACAGTGAAACTGCTGAAGCATCATTTTTTTTTACTAATTGTCATCTACTCATATACTAAAGTAAGCACTGTGGCTTCAACTCCAGAGTTCTGAGAGAGCGTAAAACACTGAAGTTAGAAGATTTGGACTCAGTGGTCAACTCACTATAGAAATTTAAACTCAAAACAAACCTTCAATCTTCCCAAGGGATTGACGGTTTTTGAGACATGGTCTCACAATATACTCCAGGATGTCCTTGACCTAGCAATCCTTCTGGCTGGGTAGCTACTGACTCTTCTTGTAAAGAATTTAAGAAGTACAGATGCATTCCCAAAATCACAACTCTGGGCTGCGTGTGTATTAGGTTAGCCCTCTGCCACTGACTACAGCCCCACCCCTTTTTATTTTGAGACAGAGTCTTGCTCCATTGGGGTGGGCTCAAATTGGCAACCCTTCTGTGTCAGCTTCCCAAGTAGGCAGAGTTTTATAGGCATTCTGCCCTGTGTCTACATGTTATTCACAACTTTCTCATTATGAAATGTTCAAACAAACAACAAAGTTTAAAGGATTTTACAGTGAACATCCTTATACCCTTTACCTTGATTCTATATTATTATGTATGAATCCATCCTTCTATTTGCAGAAATCCTTCTTATAATTTCTTTTACTGCTTTTAAATGTATTAATTTTGCAACTCTTCCTACAAGTATCCTGTGTTGCTTCTAGCTTGGCCCATAACTTCTAATTCGTCACATGTATTCTACTTATCTGTGTAGACGTCGGTCTTCCCTTCCAAGTTATGATCCAGCCTGAAGGCTGCATTAATTTCTTTGCATACTGGTATCTCCCCGTACACCAGCAGACAGCAGACACTTAATATTTGAGTTACTTTGTCTTCCTCTGTTCACCTTCATTTCTTTGACAAGTTTTATAACTTTGCTTTGTGTTTCTGTTTTCCTTCGGATACTAATTTTTTTTTTTTTTTTTACTGCAGAACTACTCTGAAAAACTGATTTCTGCAGGCATTTGGGAAACATTCAGACTGTAAATGTCTTCATTCTTATACAAAGGTCTTTTTAGTTGGGGCTGCTGAGGCTGAAATAGATTCCATGTTATTGTACTGCAATAGTTATTAAATGTACTGAGTTCAATCCCTGGTACAGCCAAAAAATAAAATAAAATACAACAAAAACCCCCAAAATAAACAGGTGCTAGTTATATTATTCTCTGTTTACCAGAATGGAAATACTTTGAACTTTAAAAAAAGTTATTCCTTTCATACTTTGATGGTACCTAGGGCTAGGAATTTTGTGCTCATTTAGATAACTTCTGCTCAAAATGTAGTGCATCAGTCTGCAGAGCTGTCATCCTGGAAGCAGGTTAGAAATGCAGATTCTCGGGTCCCACCCCAAATTCCTCACTCATGACCTACATCTTAAAATCACTAGAAAATGCAGATGCGCACTAAGGTTTAAGGAGCACTGGTACAGTTTACCCAAGTGAGATTCAAGGGGTTTATCAGTTGTCTTTCGTATTTGTTAATATGCCAGCATAGGCAGGCAGGACTCACCGGAGAGGCAACGTGACGTAACCGAAAGAGCTCTGCACTGAGAGTGTGAAAAGCTGGTTCTGGTCACATCTCTAGATCCACGGCCTTGACCCTTAACTCTTTTCAACTATAAAATGAATGGATGATACAACGGATGCTGGAAGGTCCTTTCGACTCTGAAAATAAAGAGCAATACGTTCTTGCCTGACATGTCACATACTACACAGTAGCTTAGGGACATGGTTCAACTCGATGTGGTATTTCAAGAAACTGGGCCTGCTTAGTGTGATGGAGCCTTGTCTGTCACTTATTTTACTTTTATTCAGGTCTAAAACTGAACCTCTTTCATTGTCACACTTGGTCTCTGGAAGATACACGGTGCTGAATAACTTGGTAGGTGGGTGGCTGCTATGAATAACTCCCCCCTACTGCTCCCTTTGTTCTTGGATACTGACAAAAACCTAGGTAATAGACAGGATTCGGGAGAAATTAAAAACAGATTTTGTACTTCATATAGGAGCAAGGGAACATTATTGTTCTTAGGAACGCATGGCTGAAGTATTCAGATGTAAAACACTATGACGTACGACATCTCTAAGGAATACGTGTCTGTGTGCGTATCTGTGTGTATACGGAAAAACCAAGCCATTGTGGCAAAATACCGACAGCTGATGAGTCTACGTGAGGCGTGTGAGGCTGTGTATTGTCCTGTTTCTTTAATTTTTCTGTATGTTTGAGAATTTTCAAAATAAAAAATTGAGCGAGGAAAAAAACTAACATAAAGATGGACCTATTGACCCCAATATGCTTTTTCCTGTTCTCCCTCGCTTTCCCTGGCACTGGGTGGGGAGTGGATCCCCACTGCGCTGCAGTCTTTTTCTTGTTCGAGACAATGTCTTACTCCATTGCCCAGGCTGGGCTCCAACTTGCTTTCTCCTCCCAGAACGCTGGGACCGTAGGTGTGCGCCACCACGACCAGCGTGTGTTCTCATTTTTAGGGTGATTCTAATAGAGAAGGTTCATTTATTTTTTCATAACCTATAAAAGGCATCAGAAAAGCTAGAAATGAGGGGCAAATTGGTAAACAGGAGATCCCAGGAACTTACATTCCTACTCTGCTTATCTTGATCCTTACAGACTTAAGTTTTTCCTAGGGAAGGCTAAAAGGGGGAAAGAAATGGTGGTGAGAACTTGTCTCATCTCTTCCATAAATTAATGAAGTAAACGATTTCTCACCAAGAAGTCAACTGTGAATGATTTTAATTTTTGCTCCAGTTTTAGCTAATGTTGAAAAGAATGCAGTTACCACTCAGAAATATAAACAGCTACAGGCCTTTCTCGTTCTCCTGCAATGACAGGGGCACAACAATGCTATAGAAATCACTCTGCCCTCCCGCGTGCTGTGTAAGAGTAATGGACTGACTTCTACCACGGGAAAAACAAAACACAAAGTTGTACACAAGTGGTTGGTTTTGTTTCAGAAACTTTCCATCAATTGTTCTCTTTACCTAATTAAAAACAAAATAAATGTGCTGTCTGCATTTACAGCGTAACTGTTCTACACTGTCAGAAATCTCGAACTGGACTAGTGACAGAGTCATACACCAGTACACTGACAACGTCCTTCAGCTTTCCAGACTTTATCCAGCAGGAATACCTCAAGAACAAATCCATCTTTAATTAATTGGAATTTTTAAAACACAATATTTTTTTAACATTCTGGTTTCATGAAAATGCACAATTTTGATAAATTCCTTTTCTGTACATTTTGTTAGGGAGACCTGTTTTAATTTGCTGATTTAAAAAATATTCTTAAAGCAATTCTAAGGTATAACTTCAGCTAATGAACACATTGCTTAAAGTAATTACAAAAGAATAAGTCATCTTAAAAGTCATTAATGTACAGTGCAAAGGGGAACATCAACTAAGACATTTCAGATGGTTTTCATATATAATTCAAAACTGAAAACACTCAACCCAGCATGGTCCTCAGCCCCCTCTGCCTGACTCCAGCTGATCTCTCCTGTTGTACATGGGACCAGGCTCTTAGCAAGCAATTCCAGGCACAGCTTTACACAGTCTTAGAGACTGGCAGATCCTTACTTGCAAAGAAGGCGTCGCATTACTAACATCACCACCATCCTCTTTATTTTCTAAGCATGTACAGGGTCCAACGTCTCATTAATGATTTATCCTTGGCCTGTACAAGAAGATTGAATCTCTACAACAAAAACACATACCATAAGATGGAAGTGAATTTTTTAAAATTCAGAAGAGAAAACTTAAAACCAGGATACCTTCCCCCAGTACAATTAGACAACAAAGTTTAGGGAAAAAGAATATGTGGATAGTCAACCTTCAACACTGCTAAGGTCCGTATGTGGCTCCACACCTCTATGGTGGACAGAACAATGGCCTCCCCAAGATGTCCCTGTCCTAATTTCTGGAATCTGTAGATATGTTAGGTTATGGACAAAGGCAAATTAGAATTCCAGATGGAATTAAAATTATAACAAGTTCAGTTTAAAACAGGGAGATTATTCTAGTTTATCTGGAATGTAATCAATGCTATCATGGAATCCTTAGAAAGTTAGAGCAAGAAGTGATTATGGAGAACCAGAAAGAGATTAGCGTGGGACTAGAGGTCATTCCCCAGGGCCACTGGAGGAAGAGGACCATGAGCCAAGGCAGGGTAGCTCCTGGACGCTGGAAAAGGCAGGGGTCTCCAGAAAGGAACCTGGCCTTCCTGACATCCTGATGTTAGCCTGGTGAAACCTGTGTTGAACTTGTAGCCTAACGAATGGTAAGAGAAAGACTTCTGGTAGAAGATTCACTTAGCTTGCAGGAGGCCTTGGGTTTGATCCCCAGCAAAGAAACAGGGAGGGGACAGATGGAGAGAGGAAAAGAGAGGGACAGAGAGAGAGGAAGAGAGAGAGGGAGCAAGAGAGAGAGAGAGACTGCAAGCCACTAAATGCGAGGTGATTTGTTATAAGAATAGTAGAAAACTACGACTGCTTTGTAGCCCCCAAGACAAAAGACAACACAACCAATGGCAATTCTCACCAACGGAAGGCAGGAAACATGGCAACATCAGGAATGGTGTATTTTGTAGTGCAAAGTTCTAAAAGAAATTTCTGATGCAGTATTTTATATAGAAGGCACTGAGTAATAGCAGATATAGGGTTCCCACTAATATGCTGGACATTAATTTAAGTGATTTCATAGGGTTGTTTCTTATATTATCCTCTGATAAACTACAAAACCTTTATCTTTTGGTACTCAGTATGACAAGCCCAGGGCCTAGCACATGCTGGGCAAGCACTCAATCGTTGAGCTACATCTCCAGGCTAAGAACATCTGAAATTACAATTAAAGTCAGTCAGCCTTGGAGGGGGTAAAGTAATGTAAACCAAGTATATTTTTAGGGGGCAGAATCAGTAGATTTCAAAAGATTTAAATTTAGAATACTAAAAAAAAATTTAGAATACTATAAAAATTATGAACAATTAAATGTGATAAAGCTCATTTAGAATTAAAAACTATTAATAGGTTTATATACAGAAACGCAAAACAATGTAACATAAAAAGTAAATTGTAGGCTATGTAAATTATAACACATGAAAAATTTAAAATATACAAACATACATTTATTATGTTACCTTTTAGATGTGTGTAAATATGCATGTGTACAGGGTATTTAATATTAGATATGAAAATATAGGGAATGGTGCTATCTTTTTACAATAATTACCATTTTTGTGACAGGTGTCTCTACAGAGGGGCTTGAGGATTAGAGATAGAAAAAAGGTAAGTTTAACTCTAACATTTATTTCTCAGTAAAAACAAAATCTGAAGCAAATGTAACAAATGTAAATTTTGAAGTTGAGTTGTGAGCATATGGATATTTGCTATGTAATCCTCTGTAATTTTCTTTTATAAATATTTCTAAAACTTTTTTGGGGGGGTACAAAAGGCCTGTTTGTCTCTCAGACAGTCTTCCCTAAACACCATGTCCTCAGTTTGGCTTTCCACAGGAGCTGAAAAGAAGAAAGCAGGAGATTCCATTTTCTGACAAAGGGCTGTATACAGACTCTTACAGTACTCACTGACTTGAATGTGGCTTTGTTGCTCGACACGGTATTTATCAGAGTGACGCAGACTCTTGAGTACGGTGCTAGTTACTTTTCATTGCCGCATATCTATGTGTTCACTCTATGCATCCACTGTGTGCATATTCCAAAGTGGACACTTTCGGCTATTTCCAGATTCTGCTAATAAGGCCGGAGTGAACACCCTTTCTGTGTCGTTTGGTGTGTGTGCATATGCATACCCTTTGGTCCACAGCTGGAAAGAAACTGCTGGGACACGGACTATGCATATGTTGAATTAAAAGAGACACTGACAGTTTTGCAAAGAGGCAGGTGCCAATTCATACACCCACTGGCAGTGTTTAAGAGTCCCAGATATTTTACATTTCTGTGAATATCTCATATTGTTAGTTCTGCTAAATTTTGGTAGGGGTGAGTCGTGTGTAGTGGTATACACTTGTAATCCCAGAACTTAGGAGGCTGAGGCAGGAGGATCCTTGTGGGTTTGAGGCCAACCTAGACTACATAGTGAGATCAAGGCCAGCCTGAACTACAGAGTGAGACCCTGTTTCAAAAAATTGGGGAGGGGGGTAAGTGTGTACAGTTATCCCTAGTAGTTTTACTTCTTAATGACTGACGTGGTCGACAGCCTTTTTATGTTTACTCACTATTTGGATATCCTCTCTTGTGAGGACCCATTCAAGTTTCTTGCACAATTTTTGTTATTTGGGGTTTTTTTCTTACTGATTATCAAAATTCTTAATGTAGTCAGGATACAATCCCTTTGCTGGGGCATATATATTTATAAAATCTTTTCCCATTCTTAGTCTGCTTCTTCTTTTTATTCATGGCACTTTGGTGAATAGAGATTTTAAAAATTTAACACAGTCCAACTAATAATCTTTATCTTTATGGTTAGCACTTCCTGTATTCTGCCTGAGAAATCCTTTCCTATCTGAACAGCATGAAGAGATTCTCTGTTTAACAAACTTTATTGTTTACCTTTTACACTTCTATCTATTTTACCCAGAAGGGTTCTTTTTTGATCTGATATGAGGTGGGGCTAAAATTAACTTTTTATTCTACATAGTATAAAATAACCCAGCACAAGATATTGAAAAGACCATCCTCCCCCCACCTCCAGAGATATACCAAATATGTAGTTAATTTGGGGGACAAATAATGGCATTCAGTATTCCAGGCAATAAATGTGGTACGTTCTTTCACCCACTTGGGTGTTGGTGATTTTCTCAGTAGAGGTCTACATCTATCATTTGACTTGTTAGGTATTTTTATGTTTTTTGATAGTATAAATCTTCCAATTGCTAGCACATAGAAAAACAACTGATTTTAAAGACTTTGCATTGAAATGTACTACATGGCTTTTCATAAATGTTGTGGCTTGGTGAATTCTCAAATGGATTATGTCCAATATACAACAGATTTTTTTGTACCCTGGGTTCATTTACAGCATCCTTGTGATACACACATATTAATTTTATATTTTATCTGTAGATTCTCTGAGTTTTCAAAATACATAACCATATCATATCATCTGCAAATAACTGTATTTATTCCTTTCCAATACCAGACTTTCTCCGATTGCACTGGCTGGACCCCCAGTCCAACAGTGAGGAACGACGGCAGTGGCTGCGTCCTTGTCACAGTCCTGGGGCCGATCTCAAGAGCAGTCTTTCAGTACTTCATCACTAATGGGAACAACTACTGCAATGTTTTGTAGGTAACACTTTATCAGATTAAGGAAGTTCTTGTCTATTCCTATTTGCTCATGGCTTTTGTGTTTGTGGATTGCAAGAGGATGATTGTATCTGTCTTCATAAAGAAGATGGTCGATACTTTCCCTTTCTTAAAATGTCTTTGTTGGCTATAAAACAAGACATAAAAGTATTCATACTTTTCATATCCTCTGGAAGAGACTTTTTAAAATATAACTATTACTTTCCTCTTATATGTTTTAACCAATTCACCAGTGAAGCCATACTTGAGACTGAAGTTCTCAATGTGGGAAATTTGTAACAAGATTAAATCTCCTTGATAGGGACTTCCGGGAAGATGGCGACCGGGTAGGCAGCAGAGAGAGAACCTCCCAGAGGATTACCACACAGACAATGAAATATAGCAATATGAAGACAGAAAGGAGAGAGGTGTGTACCCTGAACCCAAGAAGAATCTGAAATGGGAACTGAAGCCCTAGGAAAGACCAAGCAGAACCTCTCCTGGAGGAAAGAATCGGAGGGCTGCCGCGGCACAGCGGGAGGGAGAAGAGACGGAGAAAGAGGAAGCCACTGCTTCAAACACACTCTTGGCCCAAACCCTCGTTCCAGCAATCGCAGCTTCAGCTTCGGAGACCCACACTCATGGAAGCCTCCCGACTCGGCCGGGGGAGAGCGGAGTTCCAAGAGCTGGTCCAGAACTGGAGAGGAGAGGGCACAGCCAGGAAAAGAGGCAATGGTGGTTGGGAACTGTGGTCAAATCCAGTGTGAGGATGAGAGGTTGCAACAGCCAGGAGTCCCCACCCTGCAGCAACCTTCCTAATCAGCACCTGGAGGCATGGTGGAGCCAGAGCAGCCAGTACACATCCTACCACACCCAGCTCTATGCCTGCCTTGAGGCTGTGGCCTCCTGCCTCTCCACTCTGTGGGCGGCTGCCAGTGGGGAGTGGTGGAGTGCATCGGCAGCGACATCAGAGCCACAGCAACTCCCAGGGATCCAGCCAAGGAACAAACGGGAACTGGAGCACAACAGCAAGAGAGAGCTGCAGATGGAGGTGGATCACACGGCCCCACACACTTCTCACTGCAACATCAAGTAGGAAGCATGAACTGAGTTACTGGGATTCAGCTCCCACCCTGAACACCCTCTGTGAGCACCTTGAGTCTCGGCAGCCTGCGCAATCACCACCTGTTCCTGACAGCAATGGGACGAGTCCACAGGCTTCAGGACTCACCCCAAACTACTAATATGAGCAACAAGAGTGTCTCCATACTGCTTGCATATATGAATCTTAGATGAACCCATGGCGACCGAGTAGGCAGCAGAGAGAGAACCTCCTGGAGGAATGCCACTCAGACATAGCAGTGTGGCAACATGTGAAGGACAGAGAGGAAAGAGGTGGATATCCTCAACTCGAGAAGGATCTGAAATGGGAACTGAAACCCTCGGAAAGTCTAAGCAGAACCTCCTCTGGAGGAGGGGATCGCAGATCTGACATGGCACAGTTGGAGGGAGATGAGATAGAGAGGGAGGAGGTTGCCGCTCCAAGCACAACCTTGGCCCACGCCCTCGTTTCAGCATTCACAGCTTCAGGTTCGGAGACCCACTACCCAGCTGTAAGGGGTGGGGAACGGTTATGCTGGAGATCAGGAGGAGGTGGGAGGAGAAGAAAGGGCCTCTGGCATCAAGGCAATGGGACAGAGCCAAAAGGGTCACAGAGGGCGCCCCATGGAGGCGCGTGCCCCGCGGTTGCTCCACTGAGGGCCTTGCGGCTGCTCCGCTGTAAGCCCCGTGGATGATCCACTGTGGGCTCCGCAGATGATCTGCAGTGGGCCCCATGGCTGCACTGCTATGGGCCCCGCGGCTGCTCCGCTGTGGGACCCGCGGCTGCTCTGCTGTGGGCCCCATGGCTGCTCCACTGTGGACCCCACGGATGATCCGCTGTGGGCCCCGTGGATGATCTGCAGTGGGCCCCGTGGCTGCTCTGCAGTGCGCCCCGTGGCTGCTCTGCAGTGGGCCCCGTGGCTGCTCTGCTTGGGGCCCCGCGGATGATCCGCAGTGGGCCCCGCGGCTGGGCTGCTGTGGACCCCGCGACTGCGCCACTGTGGGCCCCGCGGATGCTCCGCTGTGGGCCCCGTGGATGCTCCTCTGCTGCTCCGCAGTGGGCCTGGTGGCTGCTCTGCTGAGGGCCCCACTCAGGGCACCTCATGGTCTGGACCCGCCCCCACCCTTAGCATGATGACAGGGTGGAGCCAGGTGGTCCGCTGTGAGCATATGTGCTTTCCCACCTCCGACCATGGCAGTTTGTATACACCCATGTATGTTATAGTATAGTCTGTGGCAGCTATACCTCTTCCCAAGGCGAGAGTCCAGGGATATAGATAAACCCAGGAGTACAGTTATTATCACAGGGAAGATGACTGATTGAGTGGTAGGGCAACGGAAATGAGGGAGGAGAAAAATTAGATGATCAAATGGGCCATCATCTGTGTAACTGAGTAACAAAGGTGAAGGTAACATTATATAGGACAGCATCCAGAGCTAATTCCCTTCTATGTTCTCTATAGTTCTGTATTTCCTCAGTCGCTTTTGTATTAACAGAAGTGAAGATAACTTTATATTATACAGCATCCAGTGCAAATTCCCTACTATCTTCTCTATAATTTGGTATTTCCTTTAATGTTTTTGTGTTAACTAATGTGAAGATAACTATGTAATACAACATCCAGTTCTAATTCCCTATTATATTCTGTAAAACTTTGTATTTTCTGTATTGTTTGTGGCTTTTCTGGTTCATATGTCTCCATTCTTTTGTCTTTAAAATAAAAATTAAAAAAAAAAATAAATAAATCTCCTTGATAGATGTGAGATTAAACAGATTTTCTAGCTCTCCTAGCACTGGTTTTCCTAGTGTTTTTGTTTTTTGTTTTTTTTTTTACGGAACAGCATTATTGAGATGCAATTTACAGGCCAAATAATGTACTACTTGGAGAGTACAATACAATGGTTTAGTATGTAGTGTTGGTGCAAACACCACCACAATCACTATTGGAACATTTTCACCACCCCCAAAGGAAGCCTCACGCATCAGCAGCCATTTTCCATTCTGCCTTCTCCTAACTCCTGAAAACCACTGGTCTTCTGTCTGATTCCACGGATTTGCCTAGTCTGGATATTTCATATAATGGAATCATGTAATATGTAGTTGGATTTTTTTGCCTTACCATGCTTTCAAGACCCATCTATGTTGTAGCACATATCAGCACTTATTTTCAATGCCAAATAATATTCCACTGTATGTACATGTAACTTTTTAAAACTCCATTCACCACCCAATAGACAACTGAGTTGTTTCCACTTTCTGGCTATTAGAAGTGATGCTGTCAGAAAGAATTCATGTGCAAGTTTTATGCTGTACCATTTATATTCCCACCAGAAATGTGAGAGTTCCACATTCCCTACATTCTCCCCAACACATGTTCCCATGTTCCCTAGTTCCCCAATACCCTAGTTATAGCTACCTTGCTTTGAAGTGGAACCTCATTATGGCCTTGATTGACCATTTCCTGATGGCTAACAGTATTTTGCATCTTTTCAAGCATTTACTGGTCATCTTGCTATCTTTATTGGAGAAATGTCTATTCAGAGACTTTGCCCAGTTTTTAATTGGGCTGGCTTTCTAAGGTTTAGTGTTGGTTATTATCTTTATCAACAACTGGCACAAAATTGTTCCAAACACTTTAACTTTCTGGTGGCTGAAAGATTTGTAGTTATACTCCCCTTCTTTGTTTCTGATATCAGTAAACTGTCTCCTTTTCCTCAATTTGCTAGTTTTTTATCTTTATTTTTTTTAGACAGAGTCTTGCTATGTAGTTGAGGATGTCCTTGAACTCACTATGCAGCCTAGGCTGGCCTTGAACTTGGGAAATCCTCCTGCCTCAGCCTCCCAAGCACGGGGATTACAGGTGTGTGCTACCAAGCCTGGCATTTTGTTAGTCTTGGCTATTCTTCTTTGATATATATTCCAAATATTGGAAGATTTCTCAGTGAAAATGATTAATTACCCCTACAAGTAATGGATTCTAGCTTCTATCCTTGGTTTGAGAAAACATTGTATAGTTTCAATTCTTTAGAATATATTATGGTTTGCTTTATGGCCTAGCTTATAGTCAGTTTTGGAAAATGTTCCATGTGTACTTGAGAAAAGTAAGTATTCCACAGTTGGGGGCTATACTACCTGGGCTTTTAACATCACCTGACGCGGCTGCTCTGCAGTGGGCCCCGCAGCTGATCTGCAGTGTGCCCCGCGGCTACTCCACTGTGGGCCCCGCGGCTACTCCACTGTGGGCCCTGCGGATGCTCCACTGTGGGCCCCACGGATGATCCGCAGTGGGGGCCACAGCTGCACTGCAGTGGGCCCCACGGCTGATCCACAGTGGGCCCTGCGGGTACACCACTGCTGCTCTGCAGTGGGCCCGGTGGCTGCTCCGCTGAGGGCCCCGCTCAGGGCACCTCATGGACCAGACCCGCCCCCACCCATAGCATGATGACATGGTCCGCTGTGAGCTTATGTGCTTTCCCACCTCCAACCATGTCAGTTTGTATACACCCATGTATGTTATAGTATAGTCTGAGGCAGCTATATCTCTTCCCAAGGCGAGAGTCCAAGGATATAGATAAACCCAGGAGTACAGTTATTATTACAGGGAAGATGACTGATTGAGTGGTAGGGCAACGGAAGTGAGGGAGGAGAAAATTGAATGATCAAATGGGCCATCATCTGAGTAACTGAGTAACATGTGAAGGTAAACATTATATAGGACAGCATCCAGAGCTAATTCCCTTCTATGTTCTCTATAATTCTGTATTTCCTCAATCGTTTTTGTATTAACAGAAGTAAAGATAACTTTATATGATACAGCATCCAGTGCAAATTCTCTACTATCTTCTCTATAATTTGGTATTTCCTTTAATGTTTTTGTGTTAACTAGTGTGACGATAACTATGTAATACAACATCCAGTTCTAATTCCCTACTATATTCTGTATAACTTTGTATTTTGTGTATTGTTTATGGCTTTTCTGGTTCATATGTCTCCATTCTTTTGTCTTTAAAATAAAATTTAAAAAAAAATCACCTGAGTTAAAGTTGACATTTTGTGTGTGAGACAATGGCAAAGAGCTTAACTTTGTTTCCTAACTGACTGAAAAACATTATTTTACCCCTGCAAAGTCAAGATGTTATTCAACAAAATGCTGTGAAGAATATTCCAAATACGATCTGCTGCCATGCTAAGCCCTGTAGAATTAGTCAGGCAGAAAAGTATGTTGGCTTGTGTCCTTTGATGAGAAGACCAACTGTACGTTAAAACGCATACTAACATTATTAAGACTGTAAGAAAACATTAGACTGGGTTGTTTTAATCTCTGGAGTTATATAACCCAATTCAGTTTTAAACCAGCTTTTAGAATGAATATATACTTTTCAAAGAAGTTTCTCACATATAATTAATAATACTTAAACATCAGACAAAATTTAAAATTAGCTATTTTACCACATTTTACATACAGAGGCATTTCATTAGGAAAGTGTCAATCTTTGTATTGCATACAGGCTTTGGGAACCAAAGATTGTAGTGTGAAAAAAAATTCAAACTCTACAAAGTTTCTTCCATTTTCATCCTAGACCTGTGCTCCCTTTCTAAGTCTTCCTTCAATAGTAGAGAAGGAAGTTAGAACGTTAACAAAAATGAGACAGAGCAAAAATCACCTTCAGGTGGCAGAAGGGGTGCTGAACCTAGGAACAGAACTGGACATACGAAGTTCAGGTTTGGGTCTCAATGCCAAGTTATTGAAAGAATGGATTATCATGTGGGGTTTAGTGCGTCACCATTTTGCCAGGTGGGGGGCAGACTGAGAAAGCCGGTATGGACAGGGAGGACCTGGCAGGGAATGATCACTGACCAACAAACACACTGCGAACTTCATGTCACTGCCCATCAGGAAAGCCCAGCCATCAGGTGAAGAGGGCCAAAAGGACATCTATCTTCTCACTTACCAGCGAAGTAGAAATTCCTCGTTATGGCAGCAGAGTTGGAACAATTGTGACAAAGAATGGCCTGGGCACTTGGGCCCCAGGTCAAAAGCAAAAGTGAAAAATGGCCAGTTTTCATTTCCTTCCAACAACTGAGTGAGGCAGGGCACAAGTGTGGCTTACCTAATCATTTATATCTAGTGATATAAATTATTAAGATTGAAATCTAATCGTCCTTCAGGTACATGACACATAATACCTTATTTTTTACTGACAAGATTTCTAGAAATGTTTACAAGCGATAGCTACAAAAATGCAAGGCATATTAATATCTGCCGTACACATGTGTAACACCAGCGAGACCCTCTGAAACACAAATTTAAAGTAAATGGAGAGCTGGGGATATAGCTCAGTGGAATAAGTGCTTGCCTAGCAAGCACAGGGTCCTGAGTTCGATCCCCAGTACCGCAAAAAAAAAAAAAAATAAAGTAAATGGAGAGCCAGGAGTGGTGGCGCACACCAATATCTCAGGACTCGGGAAGCTGAGGCAGGAGGATTGTTGCGAGTTTGAGGGAAGCCTGGGCTACAAAGTGAGCTCAAGGCCAGTTCAGACTGCATAGTGAGACCCTGTCTCAAAAAGACAAAATATACAAATAAATAAATAAAGTCAATGGATCGTATATTCTTGACACACTACCGTCCACGAAGACACCCTGTACTGGCAAACGCCAACACCTCCAGTAGCGGATGTAAGTAAAAGGAATGCGATGTCCACCATGCTATTCTTCCAACTGCTCTGTAGAGTTGAACATTTTCAAAATAAAAAGTTAAAAAGGAAAGCATTTATGACAAAGTCCTACAATGCTAAGGTAAATGAGTTACTACAGACGAAGGAACTCTAAGTGCGAGTACGTAGAATACTGTGGGCTCTTTATAAAGTCACCCCTGACGCCAGTGCTACAGTCAGTGAGATTCTGCTTGCATCTAAATTCCGGATGAGTATTTCCAACACTGGCATGGAGGGAAGGGTAGGAAATAGGACTAGCAACAAAAAATGGAACTGACAAGTTTGTGTTAGGATGTGTGCGCCCAGGCATCTGTGTCTTCATTCCTATCTCAAACCTCTGCCTAAAAAGCAGGGCCTTAGCTTGGAGACAGGAGGGTCATGCTAAGAACCTCCATACCCATGACTCTGCCTGAAGCAGACTGAGAAAGGTAATACGTATACCGTACTCTTTTGTTGTAAAAGTCAGGCAATGAGCAGCAAGAACCACGATGGGCTAATTTTGCTGGTCAAAACCATTTTGTAACAACTGGAGACCCAACAGCATTGGTTGCGGAGGTTTACTCCGGCTGATTTTCCTGTACTCTCTTAAAGGAAAATCTCACTAGTACCTCCTCCTTTAGCGCTTCCACGTGAGTCAGTGTTAACCCAGAAGGCCCACCTTTGTTAAACCCTGTACTGATTGTGTGTAAGCCTAACAAAATGTTTTCTTGTCTCCTTTCCCTGTTTATTGCTGCTCTTCCTTCTCACCAAAATGTGCAAAAAGCTACTTCCTCAAAGTGGCTCTTCAGTTAAACTACAGACCTGCAAGTCATAAGGTTGTTCCTGGCTCACCCCAATTTGTCAAATGAAAACTGACCCCAACCAGTCTTTGCTGTTGACTTTTAGAGATGCTAGTCAGTCCAGACACTATTTTCCATGGGCTTCTCCCTTGCAATTTTCAAATGTCATCCAAATTCCAAAATTTGAAATCTTCTTCTGCCTCGGCCAGCAGAAGAAAGAATTATCCAGGGACAATAAAACTAAAACTGGCATCTGCTTACACAGTGAATTAATGTTTCTTAAAAGGAGGAACAACAGGATTAAGAGTTAGAAGTAACTTTTATTTCTGGGGTGTAACCCTGAGTGCCAGTGTGGTTTTCATGTCACTGACCAGCATCGGAAAGGAAGTGCGGGTTCTATGTCTTGATAATCCAAGGATTTTAAAGATGGCCAGAACGTCACTTTCTCCTTTTTCAGTTTGAACATTACTAAATAATTTAGTAACTGATTTTAAGTAACAACTACAACACACAAAAGCTGGCCCGCCCCACACTGAGAGCTAAAGGAGTTCAAGGCCGTGCAGTGGGATCAGAAGTCAAGAAGGCCGAAGACCTTTGGGGGCGCCTCAGAAATGTACTCTGTGCGTTATTTTTAAAGAGCGAGTTAGCAAAATGCTATGAATGTCATTATTCCCACAACACAGCCATCACAGTTTGCTTACACTTAGCCCACCCCTCCCCACTAATCCTACCCTTGAAACACATACAAGATGGAAACGTTGTTGGAGAGGACAAAGAACTAGACTGTGCAAGGAATTTTTTGTTTTAAATCACATTTTTAAAATTGGATAAAACCAGAACAGTGACTTGATGATAAATTGTTCAAGCCTTTGTGTTCTCTATTGTTCTCCTAGCATGTAATTCCTTTCCTAGAGGGAATTGGAACACTGTTGATTTTGCAACGGTCAGCTAGCTATTTGCAGTTCACAAATTCTACAAGAACAACACAAATTAAAATGTGAATCACATTTAGAGATGAGAGTTAGGACCTGACTGGATTTTGTTAATGTATCAACACATGCAAGACTACTTGATGCGTGTTAGTTTCCCTTGGGACAAAATCATAAAGCCCTCTGGGTCACGTGAGCCCATCAGTGTCCACTACAGTCTCCTATCACTTAACTTGTATAAAACAAGATATTTCCACTTCTGCTGACCTCAGAATACTTGTTGAGCTAGGCTGTAAGTCCCCTGGAAACAGGAACAGCACCTTATAGTTCCTTTAATGATCGCTTACTAACCATTTAATAATTGTCATTTAAAGTAACTAAGACAGAGTGATTAGAATAAAGACATAATCCTTTCCGATTAGAATAAAGACACTTTTCTTTCTGATGCTAGTCAGTGACGTGAAAACCACACTGGCACTCAGTGTTACACCCTGGAAATAAAAGTTACTTCTAACTCTTAATCCTGTTGTTCCTCCTTTTAAGAAACATACAATAATTCTAACACTCAAGGACAGTGGTTACTACAAGCAAAGGCTAAAGAAGAGATTCACATGCTTATCCATAGCACCCTTAACTTTCCTTACATATTACAGAGTTTATACATGCACACATATATAGTATAGTATATTATAGTATATATACATCATTTTTGCTATATCATATAGCAAGGCTATATCTCAGGCTCTAATAACATAATTCAGGGACTAGTAAGAAGGTAGAAATGCCAATAAAACAAAACTGGCATTCTATAGGGAAGACATGTTAGGAGACCTAACTACATAGGACTAATAGAACCTATTATATTATGTCAATGGTGTTGGTATATGTGCTGCCAAAGCGAGCACGTATCAGTGGTGTTGGGTACAAGAGTAAGAAATAACATATCTGAAGACTCTACCCACCAAGGTTCACTATACTTTGCCTGTGGTGTAAATACATAGGGTATTTGCTCTGAAATGAGAGTTCTTGTTTGATGCTATATCAATTCTAGAAATAGTAACAGAAACTAAAGGGGGAGAGAGACCTAAAGAATATATTCCTAGCCAGGAATAGTGCTGCATGCTTGTAATCTCAGCACTTTGGGAGGCTGAGTCAGGAGGATCATAAATTTGAGCTCAGCCATGTTAACTTAGGGAAATCCTGTCTTCAAATAAAAAATACCAAAAAAAAAAAAAAGGGCTGGGAACGTAGCTCGGCACAAAGGCCCTGCCTTTGATCCCCATACGAAGGGAAGAAAACCCCTCCTAGGTCTGCATAGATCACATAGTATTTAGGGTGTACCAGGAAAGGCGTATAAAGAAACTTGACACCCAATATGTGGTTATAAATTCATTAGTAATGAAAATAGAAAAACAGCAGTAAGTTGGCTATATAACTCTTTTTATTAGTCAATTAAGCCGTCAGATGCAACTATTCAAATAATGACATTATATTTCCACTCTTCATCTTGTTTACAGAAATGTCCTTTCTTGCCTGGCAGCCCAGAAGGTTCTTTGTAATGACGTTCAGTAACCTCACCAGATTATGTCTTTACTCTAATCACTCTGCCTTAGTTACTTAAAATACAACAACTGGCTGGAAGGAATAGCTTTCAGTTACTGAAGTGTAGGAAGCCAGGAAATTTCCTTTTGTTTAAATGATTACTAAAGGTTCTATTGTACAACTGACTAAATCTCATTATTTTTTGCCTATGCCTACATGTTGTCTTTAAAGTATTCATTGAATTATCTAAAGAAAATCTGATAAAAAAAAAAAAAAGAATCTCATGTACAATAGAAGACTGAGTGTTGAATCATGGCACACCAGGTTCTAAAAGATCTTTCCAGAGCTTAAAAATCTAAATGCCAGAATTCCAATACAGGCTCAATGGTTAGACCTTTAAAGTAAACTTAACTTTTACAGAAATCAGCATATTGCTTGAAGATTCCCTAAAGGGTTCATTCTCCTCATGGATGTGATCTAGATTTCCCAGTATTTAGCAAGTTGTGCTTCATTGTTTAATTCTTAAGGCTTAGGCTAGTGCCTCATTTCACTAATGATGGGCTTCTCTATTTTCCCATTTTCTTGTCTTTATTATCAAAGGACAGGGAAAGGGTAAAAATTCCTTCACTCTACTACCTTTAACAGAAGTCTCTTCCTCACACATTGTACTTTGAGATGAGCTAATCTTTAAAGGAATAAATTATAAGCTTGATAGGTTTTAATGCATCAGGGAATGAAAGATGAAAACCCAACATCAGCAGTGTGAAGAATTGCTCAGAGGAAGCTATGCCAAGAATGACATTTGTTTGGAGATCTGCTCAGGCGGTTGTGCCAGATTAGTTACAGCGCTTGGATTAAAAGTAGCTGCGGTGTGCTGTGCCACAGTATAAATGACTTCACTGGAGCCCCGCAATTAGGTTTTACCACTTACCAGGATTAGGATTACCAGCATCTCCTGACCACCACTGAAGTCCCTTGTGCTCGTTTATATGCTTCGACAGTCATTTGTCGAGATAGTAAGCGTATAATTGCCTTTACTTTTCCATCCTCTGCCATTCAGGCTCAAATATTTCCTCTACTTTCCAGAAATATGATTAGATTATTTTAAAGGTTTACAATCTTTGGGTCTAGGTATAAAATGTACAGTTAGTTATGATATATATTGTGTAGTATAAAGTTGAATTATGTTTTTGTTTTGTTTCATTTTTATGGTACTGGATTGAATCCAGGGCCTTCACACTGAGCTACAGCTCCAGCCCTTCTTAGTTTGTTTCTTAATTTTTTTTAAGACAGGGCCTCCCAAATTTGCTTACTTGCTCAGGTTAGAATATGATCCTCCTGCCCCAGCCTCGCATAGTGGTGGGATCACAGGCATGGGCCACCATACCTGTTTTGAATTATGGTTTTAAAATATTCACATACAAAGTAGAAGGATGTACACAAAATTGATCCATAGGTAATTATTTCCATACAGTTTCCAAAGTATTTACAGTAAGTATATTATTTCATAATCAGAAAAAATGACAAAAATGAGCTGTTCATAGTATAGATGTGAAGAGAGATGGTATTCAAATGAACAGATTCTCTTATGCTCGTTTCCAAAATTTTGCTTGAGTTTTCATCATGTTCTCTCATTAAAGGTTTGGGTTTCTGTAGTCTTCAAAGTTGTTTACAGCTCTGGACCTTACATCACACTGCTGGTTGGTACTTCTGCTCACACACGCACACACACAAAAGACACTCTCCCAGTGTTCGTTTTCTTGTTGGCTGGTTTGGCTGGTCAGCTGCCACTCACCAGCCGTTCACAGCTGGCTACGTTGTCTGAATTTGTGTTCTAAAGGGTTCTCCACACCTTGCTATAAGCTCCCTTTTCAGCTTCCTATGGGGAATCTATGTGAAGCCCTGCCGTGAGCCACCCTCGACATATAAAAGTCCAGAACGTGGGGTGAGGACACTGGATTCAGGACTAGGCAGCGTTCCAAAGCCTGGCAGCAGTGAGACCATATGCTATTTAACGTTTAGTACAACTTGTGCTGATGGTTACAGCACATCCTGAATCTCCACGACACAGAGAGGATAGGGTGCCACTTGGTGGATTTTGAGTTTACTCGGGGCCTGGATGCCCCTCTCCACCAGTTTCCCACAGGACACTAATAAACACAACATAACATGTAAGCATTTGATAAGGCATTACACAGAGCAGTAGTGAGACAAGAATTTTAATTTCTTTCTGTATTTTTTTTTTTTTTTGGTAATAATTCGCTTCTAACTCTAACAATAGAAAGTTATAGTTAGGAAAAATCCCCTCATTCCCAAGGCTCTTGTAAAGCATATTCCAATCATGAACATTAAAGGTTACTAACTAGAGACCATTCCCAAAGATGCCCTTTGCATCATGTATTCAAACCTCTGAATGAGGCCTGGGGAGGTAGCTCAGCGATGGAGCTCTGGGATGGCAAGGCCCTGGCTTCGACGCCCACCCTGCCATTGCACAAAATCTCTAGACCTCAGCATAGAATTCTGTTCTCTCTGGCCACTGGATCAGAGATCCAGTTTCTTCTGTTCTGCCTCTTGTTCTGCCTACTCTCCCATGTCATGTTAATAATGAAGTACATGAAATCTTGAAGAGCGGCGGTATAGCTTAGTGAGGAAGCACTTGCTGAGCCGGTAAAAAGCCCTAGGTTCAATCTCCAACAGCCAAGGAGGGTGGGAAGAAAATAAAAAACAAAACAAAACAAAACAAAACAAAAACCCTTGAAATTACACTTATAAGTATTATATTTTTCTTTTTTTTTTAAAGGCACTGTGAACATCCACAGTGAATAGTAAAATAATACTGTTCCCTAAAATATGTTCCATATAGGAAATTGCTTTCAAGTGTATCTAGCACATAAGTGATAAGAACACAGCCTGGACTGCGTGAAACTTACTTTTCTCCTCAAAAGGAAGGAGCACAGAAAGGGATGTTGTAGATTGCAGACGATGAAAAAATCCTCACTTAAAATTTTCAGGGACCAGGGCCAGGGATGTTGCTCAGTGGGTTTAATCCCCAGTACCACGTATTAAAAAAAAAAAAGACTAAAAAATGGAGTCTTCTGATAAAATTCTTTTAAAACAATTTTTATTATTTTGAGAGATTATCATTTGCCTTCACAGATAAGTTGGTTAATAAAAGATTGTTTTTCAAAAATTATCATTACATGGTCTCTAATACAGAGAAGGAAGTCACCAAACAGTAAGTTCAAATATAACTTTTAATTAACAGTGGGACATTTCCATCAAACTAAACTGAAAGATTCCTTTCCTCCTGCTCTGGAATCTACTGTCCTGGTTGAAAACAAACTCCTAGTTTAAAAATAATGTGAAAGAGCCCCACTGACCTTATTAATCTTGTTAAGCAGACAGTTGAGAGTACCGAGTCAATAGGATGCACTGGATCTCCTCTGCCTTCATAACCACAATAAGCACAACATAAATGTCTACCTAATAAAAGTCCCAAGGAGCACATCAACAGGATTTCAAACATTTTTATTTTGGTTCATTGAATTTAGAATATGAGTTTCAATAACTTTTTCCTCAAAACAATAACCACACAACAAAACTGAAATGCCAATCTGTACTTACTAATCTGATAGTCTACCTTTTCTAAATTACAATCATGCACTTTCCTTTTAAGAAACCAGCAGTGAATGACCTGAGTCTAAAACATCTTGGTTAAAAATGCCCCCCCCCAAGGAGTCAACAAAGTGTACAATGAACAGTTATTTCTAAAAGCACGTGCTGAGAGGCCCTGAGGCTCTTACGAGGTGTAATCAAAAGAAGTTACCGAATGATTTCAGTGTTCTTCAGCAGGACCAGGGCTATCCTTCCTACTCCGCTGCCTTCCCTAGTTAGAATAAGCCTTATTTTAATTATGTTGTCTAGCATCTTAGCCTCTGTGACCTCCTAGATCCACTTTGCCGGTTCTTCCTTTTTGGTGCACCCCTATTTCATCAGTTCCATCTGTAGGATAAAGCAAGGGCTATTAAACAAAAGATAACACAATTGTTATAGCTGATGCCATTACAAAATCAGGTCATCTAACCTTAGCTAGACCATGAGATTCACTCACTAAACGCTTTATTTCACACCACAACTTCTTCCCTGTAGAAGCTGATCAGAATTGCTTCCTGCCTCTTGGTAGAAGACCTTACCTCCTACTTCCCTGAGATCCGTGACTTGAGAACTTCCTTCTGAAATCACCCCCACACCTTACTTCTTCTCCATCCCTACGTCTCTCCCAGGGCCCCCACTTCCTCTGTTCGACCCTGGGGGAAGAGGATCCCTGCGCCTTTGCCAGGCTGCTCACTTTACCTCGTCCTTTCATCTTCTCTTTTTCATCTTGTATCTCCAACCTCAATAATTTTTCCTTTAACCTTAGACAAACTGAGCTCCGCCTTCCGCTCAGCACCCCCAAACAAACGCTCACACGCCCACTTTCTTCACTGATCCTATTTCCCAATCGAGTTTTCACTTTCCATTGCCTTTTTAACGTTTCCCATATTACTACCCTTTTTGGAAACATCTGTCCGAATGGCTGATTGCCTCCTCTATATTAAAGTTCTTTTCTTTCAACTGTATGATACTCCAGGAATTCCTGAATGCATTTCTTTCACCACTTCTGTGTTTCCTGTTTTCAATCTTGCTCCTCCAGTTGTCCCCCAAATATTTTCAAAGCTTACTTTTGCCTCTCTTTCCATACTTCTTTCTGTTGGGAGAACATAAGCTTTCTTGGAACATCAAGTTATTATCTCAGTGAAAATTATATCTAGAATCCTTTCTTTGTTGACCTTCAGATCCAAATTTTCCACTACTTAATAGTTATTGCTAATATTCTTCCAGTTCCTTCAGCTAAAATATACACCCAAACCTGCGCCGTTCCTGTATTTCCTATTTTTATTAACTCTAACTCCAGCCTTTTGGTCGGTCTCGGGCTGAATCCTCATAGTCATTTAAGTCCTCACTTCCTACTCTTAGCCAAGTCTATATTTTATCCAGTCCATTATCACCCTTCTAGCTTCTTTGAATCTCCTCACCATCAACTCTGGAACGATTCCATAGTTAAGAAAACAGTCTGGCTTGCTTTTCAGACACCAAGAGGTGAGCAATTTTCTTCAACATACGCTCCTGACATGATTGATGCACAGGCCCAAGAGCAATGGAGCCAATTGAGCATGGACTGAAACCTTTGTCCAAATGAAGTCTCCCCCATCACCACCCAGTGCCGGGGACCCAACCTGGGATCCCATGTATATTAGGTAAGTGCTCTATGACTGAGCGATATCCATAGCCCTGACCTTTTTCCTTTTTAAGTTGTTTGTCTCGGGTATTTTGTCACAATAACAGAAAGCTAACACACATAGTTAACAGGTATGGAAAGTTTAATGATTTGGTTTCAGATTCATTGTCACAGCTAACCTTTCAGATTATATCACTTGTCCCTCTTCTGCTCTCTGATTTGCATGGAAAAAATGCCATGTGCGGGGACAGGGAGAAGACACCATCCACAAACCAGAAAGACTCTACCTGAAACTAGCAATACTGGCACATTCATGCTGGGCTTCCAGCTTCCAGAAGTGTGAGAAGATAAATGCCTGCTGTTTAAACCTCCCTCTTCCACCCCAAAATAGGTGACATCAAGGTTTTGTGTAGTAACAGAGAAGAGTACCTACTGTTACTGAAGAAAAAAAAAACATTTCAGGTAAGGAATTCTCAGTTCATACCCTCAGTTAAACTAAAAAATAAGAATGGAATATATTACCTAAGGGTAAATGAGGCATTTTAATGCCTTCCACTGTGCTAAATGCACTTGTTTTGAATTTTTTTTAATCTGTAAGGTGTCTCACCTTACATGTATTAGGGGAAGGGCAGGTCCTGAAATCACAAAGCTCCCTCAGCTCCCAGCTCCTCTAGCTCCCTCATTTATTAGCTCTGTGATTTCTGAGCAGGTTTCTATAATTGCTTTAAGCCTTAATTTCTGTATCTATAAATCTAACTGTCCTGGATGTCAAAGGACTAAAGGATTTAAGGCACCAAGCAGAATGCTTGACACTCAGTAAACCAACCAACCAACCAACCAACCAACCAATAATATTGCTATTGTTACTACCTCTGGTCTTCTGCTCTTCTGATATAGCTACCCATCTGTGGCACCAATTACCCTCTATCAAGGATAGGATGATCTATCTTCCCCTCAAAACTCCTTCACTGGCTTAAAAAATGAAGCCAAAACTTATGATTTTGAAGGATGTCTAGAAATTACACCAATCTCAGCTCTTCTTTAAGATACTCAAAGGATACTTCTTTCTAAACCTGACCTTCAAAATGTGAGTCGAGTCTTATTTTCTCCATCTAAGTTGATGTCTGCCCATAAATACGAAGAATTCACCTGGAAATTTAATAAACTTCTATGGGACCTTCATTCTTGAGTCAAAAATTGTAAAATCTGTCTTAGAATTCCACAGGCCTTTGCAGGGAACATTTTAGATAAGTGTGATTGTTCTTGCCGCAGAAACTAATTTCTACACCAGACTCGCCTAGTTTCGGGACAAATATTTACTGGAATCCTTTCTCATTTGGCTGATAATAAGCTCTGTATTAGGAGCCAAAAACAGGGGAACCTGGCAGAATTTCAAAGAGCAGTTGGAAGAAAAGGTAAGCCAATGCCTTATAGATACTGATAGAAAGAAAAGCAAAAACCCTAACATTCACTGGGGTGGTAACACAGCACTGTAAAAACATCATTCTTTTAATTCACATTATTCTTGTGTAGGTATTCCATAAAGAAATCACTGATCTAGCATCAAGTAAAATAAGCTGTCAATAGATAGTTACAAAGTTTCCTGTTTCATGTTGCTTATTCACTAGACTGCCTTTAAATCTATTTTGAAAAGTAAACAGACCAGGGGCTGGGGATATAGCTCAGTTGAATAAGCACTTGCCTGGCAAGTGCAAGGTCCTGAGTTCGATCTCCGGCACCCCGGTACCACAAAAAAAAAAAAAAAAAAAAGGTAAACAGACCAGAGGTTGACTCTTTCCTTTTTTTTTTTTTTTTTTTACTATTTCTTTCTTTTATCCTGCTAATAATTTGCAAATCATGCTAATGAAATGTGTTATTTCCTGAACAATATATATTCCTGAGAGAGAAAAGGTGAATGGTTTCGCAGTGTCTATCTTGTTCTGGCCACCCAATAAAATATCCAATCAAAACTTACATAAAAAATCCATCACGTCTGTTTTCCAAATAAAGCTTAACTTGGGTGGGGAGGAAAGAAGAGGGTAAGGAGAATATTTCAGACTAAAAGGAAGCAGAGCAAGGTATTAGATTTCACTGTTCCAGTGAACGATTCAGAACTGAGTCACTTGGGAGCTAAAATGTGGGCTTTGGTTATACTGTGATGACTAACCTTGTTTAATAAAAAAGGACAAATGAAAAGAACTCCCTGAACTTAAGCAAATGTCACTAGTTTTCTTGGCAAAGAACACATTAAAAGTCACCAGTTCTGAGGAGAAGCACCTTAGAGATTAAAAAGAAAAAAAAAGACTTTAGAACAAATGCATTTAACATAACAGAAGGTATTAAAACGTTATCATTAACCTTGGGTAATATATTTCATTCTTATTTAAGTTTTAGTTTAACTGAGGGTACAAACTGTGTACCAGAAATACTAGAGACAAGATGTTTCTGATTTAGACTTCTTCGGGGTTTTAAATATTTGTATACACATAAATATCTTGGAGATGTGACCAAGTCTAGACACAAAATTTGTTCATGTTTCACATAAAACTTGCCCTGGAGATAATTCCACACATTTTTATTGTCCCTAGGTTTGACTGTGACCCATCATGTGAACCAGGTGTACAGTTTTCCCCCATCCAAGCACTGGCTTCTGACATCAGATGAGATTGAGCTCATCCAAGGTGCTACGGGCCCATACACTGGGTGTGGAATTTTCTAATGGTGGTGTCATGTCAGCACTCAAAAATTTCAATTTTGGGAGTATTCAGGATTTTGGGTTTGCAAATTGAACATGCTCAACCTGTACTAAATTAATACAAATTACTGTTAAAAGGTCTTCTTTGTCTCTTTACCTTGTAGATCCTCTGCTTTATCAGAGGGCTTGTAAGTGGCCAAAATCAGGTTTTTAAAGTTAGACTTCCAAACAATAAATGAAAATGCCACCTGTATGCGAAAAGCAATAAAACAATTGTTTTTCAACGACTCCAGAAACCATATTGACCACCAAACAAATGCCACTCTTTAGAGTGGTGTTATCCAGACTTTAAAAAATTACAACCTAAAGTGGAATAACGCTGTTAAAACAAAATATCCTCACCTTCACATTTGTTTTACACTGTGCCTGTGACAAGAAATTATTATGTACCAAGTGACACCACAACAGACTATACAAAGCTTTTGTGTAATTTCAAAAAGGAGGGGAAGCTGGTAGGAGGACTGACTCATCCCATCGTAGTAACGCATGCGCGCTGAATTAGAGAGTCTAAGCAGGGGTAATCAGTACATATTTATATTTCAAATTAGCCGCATAATTTCAGCAAAACATTTTCAAATAAAATTAAAGCTGCTTGAATTTTACTCATTTTGTTAAATGACTCTATAGCTATGTAAGAGCTATGTGCTACTATGAGTTAATTATGTACCGAACAACTTACTTCTTGGTCCAGTGCCTTTGTATAGTTCCTTAAACTGGTCGACTTTATTCTGGCCTTACAGCCCTGCGGGGTTTCTTTACTCTGTCTGGAATATTCCTTAAGTATATTTTTCACACAATTAGCTTCTTATCATTCAGGTTTTACTAACTATTCCCTCCTCAGAAGGACTCCCTCCTTCAATCTAAAAGTAGCGAACAATCCCTTTGAACACAAAACAGCTTTATTCTATTCTTGGCACTTTTCACTCTGATACAATCACTGCATATCTGATGAGTCAGAGCGTCAAAGGCCTCCACCAACCTGCCTATATGGCCCTTGGCCGTCTCTGCTTAGGTCCTACCTCAAGTGAACTAACTGAAAACATTTCTCAGACAATTAGGAAAATTTAAACCATTAGTAGGTATTTGAGGCTGCTAAGGTGATAGTATTAATAATGTTTAGATCTGATGATGGTATTGTGGCTATCCTTTTAAGCCAGAGAAATACAGTGAAACATTTATGGAAAATGACATGAGAAATGATTTGCATAAAATAATCCTGTGTGTGTGCGCGTGCGTGGGGCACGTGTGCACATGTGGACAGGGTGGCGGGGACGGTGGAAACATGGAATGAGGTTGACCGTGTGCTGGTAACTGATGAAGTGCAGGGGATTCATTAAAACATTCCTCCAACCCTCACAAAGGATTTCAATTTTCATAATGAAACAATAAGAAAATTTAAAACCTACATTTAATGTTAATTAAGCCTTCCTCTGAGGTTTCCTTTTCGGGTCCCCTGTGGGCTTTGAGGAATTGTGACACTAAGCGTTCATCTAAAACATGGAAACTTCCACAACTGAGAGCTGGGTCCACTGTGTTCTGAGAGACTACCTGGTCCCCCAGTGGCTTCTGATTTCAGCGTGTACCCTTCGGGGAGGCAAATGAATGGCCAGACGGGGCTGTAGTGTATTTCTTCCTTGGGGGCGGGTATGTGGAGGCAAGGAATTACACAGAGGGCCTCGCACTTGCTAAACTTTCACTCCACCATAAGCCACATCCCCAGCCCACCTCAGCCCTCCTTGGGGTAATTATCTTCACTGCTTCAGTAACATCGGCATTTTTAGAAAGACTATACAAACTGGGGCAAAAAACAAGTACAACCGTTTGTTAGTCCCACTGTTCAGTCTCTAAAATAATTTTGGACTTAACTGAAATATAAATCAACCCCATTTTGGTTTCTTTAAAGGAAAAAAGAAGAAAAGGTTTACAAGTGGCTCAAAGCCAACAGCTCTGGCTAAAGTCTTTAATGATGTCTTAAGTTTTTCAGTGAACCTGGCCAGAACCTGAAGGAGGCCTGAAATTTGTAATTAAATTAGAAACTGAGTAAAAACTGTTGGATAGCCTCAGCTTTCAGAGCTTCTCCTGCTCCATACACTTAATATGTATGTATCTTCAAAATGTTCAGCCTTTGCTTTAAAAAGTGAACAGAATTTTGATTCTTTTGCATGATCTTTAAAGCTTCACTTTCTGTTTTGTGTTTTATTCCTTTATTTGAACATTAAAATAATATATGTTTATATATTTCCCCTTATTTCATAAGTGCCTATGAAAAGTGATCTGGGTCTGTTAAATCTTTTACAAAAACATCACCATTAAACTTAGTTTGAAATATTTATAACTCCTGAGTAATTGTGTTGAGCTGCTCTTCAAGACAGCTTAACCAACAGCGGCTTCACTCCCTGCGCAACCTTCAGGTCATGTACCAAGAGAACTGCATTTCATTTGTATTATTCGGGACTCACTGTCTCTGTATTTCTCGTATAATAGAATAACGCTCATTTTCCCTCGGCTCCTTCGTGAGTCTCACTGTAAGAGAAGACAGACTCAAACAGTGATGTTTAGGAGCAGGAGCTGGCAGGGTTTCCATGTGGGTAGTCTGTCTCGGCCTGTATCACTGTCGCTCCCACAGAAGCCTGTTTGGTTTCCCTGCTTATGTGTTTCTTTAGGCACCATTCCTTCCCAAAATCAGAGCAGTGCTCCTCCCATTTTTCTCTTATTTCTTCATCCCGTTGACTCTCATTTCCCCTGACCTTCTGCTTATTGTGATATTGTGAGCCTGAGGAAGCTGCAGAGCTTTCATCTAATAATGCAAAAGTGGAAAGAGCTGACAGTACTTGCTATGAAGGAAAAAATTCAAACTCAAAAATCTCATCTGTTTAATTTGCTTGTTAGGAACATCCTCTGCTATTAATTTATCTGTGCAAGCTGAAAAGTCTGAAAAAATAGCTTGCATTTGAAGGCTTTTCAATTTCTAACCTCCAGGCTCTTTCTTTTGGGTAATAAAAAACCTTGACCTTATGTTTTACATTTTCTTAATATTTCATTATGAAAATTGAAAACCGTTGTGATGGTTGGAGGAGTATTTTAATGAGTCCCGTGTACCTCACTCCATCAGTTACCAACACATGGCCAAGCTCATTTTGCGTTTTTACCCTCACCGCTGTCCCTGTCCACTCACCTCAGAGGCTGGCAAACAGAGACATGCACCGGAGAGCCATGGGTACCAGGCTAGAAAAGAACCCCTTCCTGCTTCCATGTGGGGGCCCCAGCCCCCAGCCCGCCTTCTCTCCCTTGCTTGAAGAAATAGGTGTGGTTTAGGGCCACCTAGTGTTTGGGCCTCCACACTGGATGACGATGAGCTCCATGGTTTTGGCTGCATATGGATGCACGGTGACGCATATACCTCTTGACTCACACATGTAAATTTAGGGTATGAGATCCTATAGTACCAAGGTTCTATAGACATTTCTGGCAAATTAAGGCCTTATGCCCTCTTCAACTCCTTAAAAAAAAAAGTATCCAAAGCACCAACCACCTTGCTGGGCCCAATCTATACAAAACACTATGAGAAGTAATAATAAAATTATTATTGTTGTTGCAGGTCACTAATTTGGGTTTGTTATAAAGCACCAGATAACCAGATCCCAGTGTATCCCCAGTTTGACAAAGTAAACCTGGGAAGGAGTCTAGGGAACCAGAGGCGAGAGGGCGCAGAAGGGAAGGGGAAATTGGTACAGTGATGCCAGCTATAAGGGTCTAATAACCTCAATGAATGTGGACATTGTAGGCCATAAACATGCACTAAGATTAGCAATAACAACAGGAATGAAAAGGGGGAAAGGAGAACTAGAGGAGGGAAAGGGAAGGGGATTTGAGAAAGAAACAAACTGTACTATGTACATGTACCAATTCCTCAAGATGACTGTACAATGCATGGACTACAAACATGTACTGATAAGCTAATTAACGAACGAAATAAATAAGAAGCAAAGTAAACCCAGAGCCCCAGTGATACATATGGTACAGTGGTATTAAGTGGACCCAGGCTACTGAGCTTCTACAAAACTGCTGCAGTAGTTCCTCCATCTCTTCATTTTGCTCCCTGCTCTCTCTTTGAGGGGTTCCAACATCTGACTCCTGTCTGTCGGTTTACTCGGCCAAGTGAGGGCGGGGTGGGCTCTCCCTGACCTTCGGGACAGTGCTCGCTTCTAGATGCTTCAGTGGCGGCTCAGTTGTCACCGCCAGCAGCATCTCCCGGGCAGCCACGCAGTGCACTGCACCTTACAGTAACCCACAGAATGCACTCCCGGGGGGTGTCACCATTACCACATTCACAGAACTACTGCCTTTACCCAAGGTCAGACAGTGGGGGAGTGGCAGAGCCAGATCCCACCTTGCCTTTGAAGGCTCTATTCTATAATTACTATGCATGCGGGTTCTCCTGGTAAAGGAAAGTGAGACAGCGAACTCTTGCAGTCTTTTAAAAATCGTTATTAGTGGGTTTTTTTTTGCATTTAAAAATAATTTCCTAAAAAACAAAAAATAAAAAGAATTTCCTAGATAAAAGAAAAAGAGGAAAAATTAAAAACAAGTTTATACAATTTTATATTCTTACATAAAAGTACAGAGGAATACTAGGCATGGTGGCACATGCCTATAATCTCAGCACAGAAATTCCCCGTAACATCTGCTGAATCCAACCACTGTTCAAATCAGAACCCAAATCGGTAAATATATGAAAAATGCATACCAGAAATAGCTGATGGGCCATGTCCTGAGAGGAGGCTGAGGCAGGAGGAGCTGAGTTCAAGGCTATTCTGAGCTACATAAGTAAATTCAAGGCCAGCCTGCACTATGTGGAGAAACCCTGTCTCAAAAACAAAAACAAACAAAAAAACCAAAAAGCTTAACGATTCTCCAGATTGGGGTTGTACAGAGGGATGGATGCTGTGAAGACAGTAAGAACTCAGAAAGAAATGAAATAATAAATTCTAAGGATTATGGTTTGCAGCCTGCACATAACATTTAATGAAAATGCTACTTCATCCACTTTGCAGAACATTTCCTAACTATGAAAAGAAATAGCCAGCAGCTGAGATTTACAGATGTCCACTTTAAGACACTGCAGTCATTTCATAATTTAAGGGATCTAAAATGACATAAGGCCAGCTTTAGTTCGATACTACTGCAGAAAAGGCAGAGCACCAAACACAAAATGTACCACTGCATCCTCGCTCTTGACAATGAAGAACTGAACTCACTTTAAATATTAACATCCTCTTGCCACCCTTCCCCCCACCTACAAGGCTATCAAGAACATGTCCTGTGAACGCCACTCCTTCTGAGGAGAATCAATCACTCTGACGCGCATCCACCAACAGAGCAAGGCTTTCAAGACTTTGAAATGCCTCCAAAATATCTGATCTGTCTATCTTTGTCAAACCACAATGTATTTCTTTGTTTATTATTTCTCTATAATCAAAATGAAAAGCACCATTATGATTTAAAATATACACTGGCATTGAGATCCTGAGAGACTGTATTTCAACTCCAATGTGTTTATTCACAGAAGTACCTTTGCAATCAAAGCTTTCCCAGCCTAGTGACATACAGCGTGCCTCACAGCTTTTCTTACACAGCCAAAGCCTTCCCTAGATGCAGGTCTATAAATAAATAAACACCTGGGAGTCCCGGGAATAGCCAGAGTTATTTCATCAAGCAAACCGAGATTCAATTTAAGAGGCGATGCATATATTACAGTTCTGTACTTGCTCTTCCTTCATCTCCATTCATCTGCAAAATTCAAAACTAGAACACATCAGAATTATCTTGCAGAGTTTTCTTAATACCACAGTTTCTAAGAGAAGTGTCTATGATTCACCTTAGGTCTCATTAATTAACAGTCTTTTCATATTTGATTAGGCTTCTGGGAGGAATACAGCACATACAACTTCCTATGTAGCTTCTCCCCAACCCTCAACCGGAGATGACAGATGGCCCTAAAATTACTTAAAAATTATTTCCCTACTCTCTACTGAATAGGCCAACATTCACTGGATACTGATCAGGAAATATTTTTCTTCCTATTTCCAGTGTTGAATTTGTTAATATGAAAGATACGAGACCTAGATCACGATGCTGGTATCAAAACTTCAATGCTGTAGGGTTAAGAAGAATCCACAAGGTTCAGAATTATGAACCACAGGGCTGGGGATTTAGCTCAGTGGTGCAGTGTCTGCCTGAAGTGCGAGGTCCTGAGTTCAATTCCCGGTATCAAAATGAAAAAAAAGGAATGAAGAACTACAGTTTAAGTGGTCTACAATGTGCATGGCACAGAAATTCCCCATAGCATCTGCTGAATCCAACCACTGTTCAAATCAGAACCCAAATTGGTAAATATATGAGAAATGCATACCAGAAATAGCTGATGGGCCGTGTCCTGAAAGGAGAAACTGATGTTCTTTTATAGATATCTGATTATGCTAGGTGGTATTCAAATTTCTTTTCTAGTGCTCCATATTACATAGTTTGATTTAAGCAGATTGGTCATCTAAAATAACTTTAAAAGAGGATAACAATTTCCATGCTGCGACTAGAAATATGCATCTAATCTCAGAAGCTGAGAAATGTTACAAAGACAAACATATTTTTTGAGGGGGTTGTCTTTTTTGAGACAGGGTCTTGCTATGCAGTTCAGGCTGGCCTTGAACTCACTTTGTAGCCCAGGTGGGTCTCAAACTTGCAATAATCCTCCTGCCTCAGCCTCCCAAGTGCTGAGATTACAGGTGTGCACCACCACGTCTGGCTCTAGACAAACATACTGATAGACTTTTTCTTGGGTGCAAATCTGATGGACAATAAAGAGGTAACAGGTCCTAACAGGGATTCGTGGAAACAGAAAGGGAACCTTAGGAACCCTGGAGATAACCTTCACCAATCGTATGTCTGAGGAAAGAGGGGTGAACGTAAGCACTAACACAGTGTGTCACATATATTTCACTCTATCTTATCTGTGTGTAGTATGAAAATGGAGCATAAAACAGAATCAGAGCTCAAAACAAGATGATTAGACCATACAGTGATATAAGGCTAGCATGAAAAATTATTTTGCCTATGAAGCTAAAGCTAACATAACTCTACACACATCACAGAAGCAATAAACATTTTTCAAATGCTCTATGATAGCTAACATTTAAAAGCAACCACTCAAATTCAAACTATGTGACTCTATTCTATATTAACTGTTAGATTTACTACTAACAAGAAAACCTGAATCATGTCTACTTTTCAGATCTAAAACATATGAGTACCTACTGTGTTAAGTTTACAGTCTTATGCAGTGTAAAAACCAGCGTTGAACTCCTACCATCTTCAATAGTGAGGCTCTGCGTCATTTCCAGTGTTTTTTTAACTTGTCACTGTCTTTGACTGTTGGATCAATCTTACGTTCTTACGTCTGGTGAACGGAGCAACGAGGTCGGAGATAACAGTATGTAATGTAGCAACCTTGTAAACGCCTATCATTTTGTTCTGAGGTCATGTATCATTTCTGTTGTTTTTGTGTTGTTTTGATTTTGTCTTCATTGTTCTTTTGTCATTTTTAAAATAAAAAAAGATTATAGTCTTAAGTATCTTACCTGTTTCTAAAGCCCCCAGGCAGACTGATCCTCTTTTTAGGTCTGGCCAAGTCACCAAAAGGAGAAAGGAGGACTGGGGATGTAGCTCGGTGGCTCAGGGCTTGCCTGGCATGTAACAGCCCCTGACTTCAATCTCCAGCCCTGCAAGGACCAAGTGACAAGCGTGCTGTCTAATTTTTACTCCTGTAAAACCTGAAGCCTGCTCCTCACAAGTCCCAGGGAGTGAATAGAACAACCATCCTAAAAAGTGCAAATTACCCAGTGCCGAGTATAGTCTTATTTTTTTCTCTTGAAGAAAAAGACAAGACATAAGACATTCATGGAAATAGCAAAACTGGCCTCAAAACATGACAGCCCTTTGTAGATTGTTTGCAGAGGAAGAAAATCAGGCATTCTCATCCAATACTCTCTTAGTCCTTAGCAAACGTGTAGTTTATTCCAACAGACTACCTCTCCTTCACTGCAGTGCACTTTAAAATGGGAGACGCTACAGATGGGAAGCGAGCACTCTGCTGTAAGGTGACTACTCGTGACATACTATTAGGTGACAACACAAAATACAAAATGAGTGTTTTCCTCTGACCACAGAGACAGAACTCAGGGCTCTGTGTACAGTAGACAAGCATTGTACCACCCAGCCATCAAAATAAAGTTTCTTTTTTCAGTACAGGGGATCAAACCCAGGGGCCCTCTACCACCTAGCTATATTCCCAGCCCTATTTATTTATTGAGTGAGGGTCTTGTTGATCTTGACCTTGGGATCCTGCTGTTTCCACCTCCCAATTACGGCCATGTGTCGCTGTACCCAACTCAAAATGATTTTTTTAAAAGATACTATTCTCTACTCATCTCTTAGCAACATGAGCGTGGTGTAACAATTTCCAAATAGAATGTATAGGCAAAGTTCACATCACTTGTTTGTATGTGCAACTTCTTACGCTACGATATCTGTTTTCTCTGCCATCATTTCAGTGCTGCAATGGAAAGTAGTCATTAAACTATTTAACCATCACTCAAAGTCAGCAACTCTTTGTGCAGGCTGGGGTGGACATCTATCAAATGAATAAGCCAGAACTTCTCCCCATGACTGGAATACAGAATAGAATCAGTTCTTGTTGCATGACAACTGTTATCATTGTTCTCAAGTACAAGGTATCAACTCTATGCCTGTTAAGTACAGAACATCACTGAGATGCTGGGAAAAAATAAAGAATTATAAGACAAGGTTTGTAAATGCTAAGAAGTCACAATCTAATTGGCAAGGCATTATACAACTGTAAAAATTGACACATACTGGTTTATAACAATGCTAAGTGCCAAATGAGAGGTCAACTCAATTAAACTTACATAACTCAGGACTAAATTTTCTTTCTTTTTTTTTTTTTTTTGTGGTACTGGGGATCAAACTCAGGACCCTGCGCTTGCTAGGCAAGCGCTTATTCCACTGAGCTATATCCTCAGCCCACAGGACTAAATTTTCAATGAGGCAAAATTATTGTGGATTGGAGTGGCCAGAAAGCCTTCTTACAGAGTAGGCCCTACGCCTGTAATGCCAGCACTCGGGAGGCTGAGGCAGGAGGATGGTTGTGAGTTTGAGACCAGCCTGCGCTACAAAGTGAGCTCGAGGCCAGCCTGGACTGCATAGTAAGACCCTGTCTCAAAAAGACCAAAAAAAAAAAAAAAAAAAAAAAAAAAAAAAAAAAAAAAAAAAAAAAGTAGGACCTCAGTCACATCTGAAAGACATATTATTTTATTAGGTGAGAGTACAGTAAGCTTGTCTTTCAAATTGCTTTGTTCAACTTAATATAATTTTATATTATTAAGCTCACACAAAGTGTATCCTCCTAAGCTTGGAGGTTAACCTATGGTTAACCTATATCCTTGAAAAATTCTTCTGTCCTCATCTACAAATTTTCCTTGCTTTTGGATATTTAAAACACAGGAGGTAAAGATTTATAAACAAGAGTAGGAAAACACAAATTTGGTGATTTGCAAAAGAGTAAATGGTGTGGGAAACATCTAAAATTTTAAACTTACATAGTCTACCAGTAATGGCATGTTTCCATAAAGATTTAGTGAGAAAACTAAGGAAGCAATGTTTTTATGCTTCAGAGTAATTTAATCCCAACAGATCTGTGAATTAGAAACTATCACCCCAATTCTTCTAGTAAGAAAACTGAGGCTGAGAGAGGGCACAGAGCTAAGAATCGGCACAGCTTAGATCTGAAATCAGATATGTCTGATACTAAATACATTTCTTTCTACTGTGTGACTCACTTTTTGGTAGCAAAAATAGTGGCTTCTCACTCTACGCTGATGTGTTCAAATACAAAACTGGAGAGGACAGACGTTTACCAACTAAAAATAAGCTGGCCAGCACCCCACAGCTAGCTAGAACTACATCAACTAAACTGGTCACACCTCTCCTGATCTCACATCTAAATGAATGGTCTTTTTGGTAAATTATTCCTTTGTGCTTTATGATATTCTTGAACTTGTATTGCACAGCACAGTATCTTTTTTTTAATACAGTTGAATTTACTTACTGAGCCATGGATAACTTTGATCTCAAACTGGTAAGAAACAGCTTGTAGGCAAGGATATGGTTATTTTTCTTTAGAATCTCTACAGTGTTTAATACATTCCCATAGAATATGTTCAGTAAACATCTATGCAGAGTTGCTGAGCAACACCCCTTTGATTTCTATTTTTAGAAAAAAAACTCCTTTCCAAAAGGATTCTCTTCCCCCATTTCTATTATTATACTGACAACTGACATGACATTAAAATAAGGGGCTATACATTCGTTATAATGTTTTACATACATATTGAACCAAGGGAAGAGTTGTAGGGATCTTACAACAGACATGGGTCAGGGATACAGTGAGCCTTTGTTTCCATGAAATGAGGAGAATTTTACATAAACACTAAAAGTGAGTAAAATTGCAATTCTGGAGTACATGCCAACATGCAAAAGTAGCTCGCTGCGATCTGTCAGATAAACGCCTATTCAACAAGCATGGCCTCCTAGAGTGCATTTGGAATTTTAGGTTCTGTTTCCATAATCTGCCACAAACTATGGCAATCACAGAATGTTTTTGGGCTTTGGGGTATATTTTTGTTATGCACACTTTTTAAAACTCTGAAATACGTTTTGAAATGTTCAGTCTAGTCTCTGCATACCACGGGCAGGTTCACTCCCCTCAGTGGTAGGGGCGGCAGCAGAGGAGGTGGGGAGATGCATGGGGGCGGCGAGAGAAGAGAGTTGTGGCGCCAGTAAACCAAACCACTAACCTTGCTGCAGAGGCACCAAGGTTATTAGAAAACTGCTGGCAGGAGCACCGCCAGGTTTGTCTGGAACAGCCACCTTTGCCATTTGCTTTGCTGACTGTGTGATACACGTGGAAATTGGGGAGATTCTCCTGCTGATCATGAAACCACATCTGCATGCAAAATATCTGGAGGCAGGAGGAGCCCTGGGTGAAAGAAAAGAAAAGGCGACCTGGAAGGATCCGGAATCCCCACTTTCTTGACAAGAGCAGACACTGATTTAACAGCTCTATCAAGCAAGAGATATACCAGGAACTGGTTGGTTAGTGTTTGAAAATTATTCTCTGTGTGCTTTTTGCTCCTCATTCCAACAAGAGCATTATCACTTTAGAGCTGCAAGGATATCAGCATTTAGGAATTACCAAATTGCTCCAGGTTGGGGGGATCCCGGGAAACTGCGAATCTGCTCTGTAATTCACCTGAGCCCGTGCAGCCCTCGGCTGCCCGCCCACGCCCACCTTGGAGCAGGCTTTCCCGCATCGCCTCCTGCGCCCGAAATGAGACTGGCTCCCTCGCCTCTGCACAGCTCCACATTAACATTTTACAGGAGCTACTGGGAATACAGAGGACTCTCCCTGCCAGACAAGGACATCCAGAGATTTAATCCTTGCCGACAACTGCTTTGTGGGACTTTCCAGCAAGAAAGCTTACTTAAATTCTTTAACCTCTCCTACAACTAAATGTAGCAAATTAAAAACTGCATTTGCCTTCAACAAAATGCTCGGGAAAATTATGACTAGTTACAAAGTGGCTTGATTTTAAGTAAATAAATTCATATTAACCTTAAAAGCCACAATTACTATCTGCATAAAAGACATGCTTCTTTGAGATCTATTAAGAAAACTAAGCAACATTTTCCAACTGTGGGAGTATTAATTTGATAGGCTCTGAAAACAAAAAGCAAAGAAAATAAAATCCTTTGTACTTCCCTTTTATTCAAATTCATCCCCCCCCACACACACACTTGCTCTTCACATTGGGCACCTCTACCTTGCAGCCCAACATGAGAGGTGCGAAGCAAGGAGCTGCTCCCCAAGAGCCTGACTTCCTCCGGCTTCCCCTGAACCAAGTGGCAGGGTTAACTGTGTGGAACAGCCAAAAGGTACAGTAATTAGATACTGATTTTGAGGAGCTGGTAATTTCTATAGTGCCTGTGGCTCTACACTTTGTAAGAGGCTTTTCCTTCCCCTGCTTTTGAAACTAGAGTTGAGGACAAAGTACGAGAAATTTTTTAAAAACAAAGAGCAGCACCCAATACTGCCTCCAACATTCTCGAGCTGACCATAGGGAAGATCTTTCCCACTGCTGGATTTTCAGTCTTGCCACATTTTCTTCCCTGCTCCATCCCCACCCCATGTGTTTTTCTTGGCATGACCTCTGCCCTCTCTCTTTTGAGAAAATAAACTGCATCTATATTAACTTGCAATCCAGCACTCCTCCCACCCCCTAGCATCCAGCCTGCAAGGGTTATACTTGGCATGGTTTTCCCTCAGGAGAAAATGGGATAAAAATCCCAACAGCGTCCCACTAAGCAGACGAGGTACCTGTTCCAGGTAGTAAAATGTGACTTGACAACAGTCCTCGCACTGACATTTTCTAGCCAACACGGAACACGTGCAAAGCAGTGATTTCATTCAAACTATTTAATGAAGTACTTAGGGTGGATATCGATTATGCTTAAAGTGCCTTCTGCAGAAACTTCAGAAGTCATCGTTTCTTTTTTTAAGCATGGGAACTCCCTTTGTACTTTCCTATAGAACTGCAGGCTACAAAATGCTCAGGTTTGGCTGTGGACTCATAGTCAGTGAAAGTTACTGACAATCACAATATTTCTAAATTTCTTGGAGAATCCTACACAATGTTGGCTCACGGCTACATGACTGGACTAGGTACAATAACCTCTGCTGTTTCTGGCCTTGCTAGCTATCAGCCAAGATACAATTCATACATGGGCCTATATGCAAAGAAATAGTAAGGGAAAGTAAACTGTGTTCTCATAAAATAAGAAAACAAAAGTTGGAATGAGTTCCACAAGAGTAGAAACTCAGTCTGACTTAAAAATAGGTAGATTTTTAAATGGAGAAGTAGCAGAGCATCTGGAAGCGACTGAGGGAACACACACACTAAGACTAGCGTACGTGCTCCACAAGGGGAAATGGATGAGTTCAGTGAGCCAAAGCTCCACCCGCGCCCCACAGAGGAAGTTTCTGGTGGACTGAGAAGAGCTTCGGTGCTTTTTTATATTGCCAATTCCGTGTTTCTCCCACTTCAATACATGGTCAGGATATTTTTTGTGGAATCAGCAATGGTGAAGGAGGGTCCTGCAACACACTGCAGAGAATCATGATGCAGGGGCTGCAGAAAGGAACCCACAGAGCCCTGGCAGTGTCCAGGTTTCTCATGTGGATGTGATGCCCAGTATCTGGTGAGCATGAGCAGGAGTCTCCACCTTTTGCAGCCTGTGCATAGACATGAACCACTGCATCCTTGTTCTGTTAAAACTGGCTACGTGTTTGGATCTTCTCCAGAGACAAGAGCTCTAAAATGTATTCCAGGATCATCATCCCTTTGTCCAAACTGCAAAGAACTTAAATGTTTATTACTGCAGCAAGGGAAGAAGATGAAAACAGAACTGGTGTGAAAGTAGGTTCCTGTTCTTCTGAAGAATGTTTGGCGAGCAGGCAACTTGTCATCTCACCTCTCACCTAGGAAATCATTCAGCTTGAGCTCTCGATTTACATCTCAGCTGATTCCAGGAAAACAAAACATCTGTCCGTGTGCAACCACATGACCATCTGTTTCTGAAGACCGGAAACTCCCGAGCCTTCTTTAACCAGAGCTGGAGTAAATGGGTGATGACAGTTCACATAGTGTATGCTTGGCATCTGGTTTTGTTTTGGGGAATCCTCACTACCTGTAATTCAACTAACCATAAATTGACTAAGTTCACAATGATTCATTCTCAATTAATAAATCTAAAACACCAAGGAGGATGGATTAAGAAGCAAAGCATCAGAGGCACAGTAGCCAGGTGGGAAATTCTGGAAGCTACAGCCTGGACTGAGACTGTGACTAATTCACACACCTAAACAGAAGGCCCCTCCTACACCCACACAGCTTCAGCCTCAAAAATGTCTAATCTCTAAACTCCTTGCCTGACAAATTCATTCCAGTTTCTCCGGATTAGCAATGACAAAACACAAACTTCTGTACCAGAAATGTCCCTATCTAAATTTCCTCCAGAGGACCGCCCACTCCAGTGTTCCAGTTCTTAAAACTGCAGTAAGATGACACAAACACCCAAAATTAATATTAATTGAGTTATTGTTTCTACATATTAGATCAATTAGGTGGACACCATAATGTCACCAAATTATAACACCATTCTGTGTTTCACTATAGTTTTGAGTTACATTTGTAAACTGCTTCTAATTCTTTAACTGCCCTTTCCCACCTAAGCTTCATGTGACTCTGAAGTGTAGGGGTATGAGAAAGGTATTACCATTGGAGAAAGGCAGGGACGCAGACAACACGGCACAATCCAGACACTGCTACTCCACTGTGGAGGACATTTTTTAGTTAATCTTGCAATGTACTGCCTCTGGCATAACCTAGCCTCGGTTATTGTGTTTTGGAGGAAGTCTAGTAGAAGCTTTGTGAGCCCTGGCATGGACACTGTGTTGCTGTGATACCCAGAAGGGAATGGCAACATGATGGCTATCTAGACAAGTCACATGCCTGTGGTAATTGAGTTGTACTGTCCCTGCTAAAATGGTTGATATCCTCCCACTAGCCCAGTTGCCTCTTTTGTTCTTTCTCAATAAAAGGCTACTGAAAATGCGATTCGAGGCTGCAGTTCAAGAGGCTGTAAGGCCCCTGATCCCAGAACATTGTCTCTCTTGTATTTCTTTCTCTTCTTACTTTCCTATTGATCTGCGGGTACCTCGTTCTCGGGACCTGTTCACGCTGGACAGAAATGGATAATAGACCAACACTCCATGTCTCCACTAGACCTTCCAGATGTGTGACAGAGAAGACAGGACAGGAGAGAAGCTCTTCATGTGTTTCACCTAAATCAACTACCTCTGACGTACCTACCACTGTTAAGATACAAAGTGATAAAAAAAAGTATCTTCCCTAATAATCTAAATGCACGTATCAAAAAAATTAGGACTAGAGATTCCAGTTGACCCGGCCATTCCCTCCTGGATATCTTGCCAAAGGAATTAAAAGCATCACACTATAGTGACATGCACACCCATGTTTATAGCAGCATAGTGTGTAATAGCCAACTCCCAGAAGCAGCCAAAGTGCCAATCAACTGGTGAATGAATAAAGAAGATATGGGTTTTTTATACAATGGAGTACTACTCTGCCATAAAGAAGGACACACTTGAGACTTTTTTAGGAAAATGGATGCACCTTGAATCTATGCTCTTATATGAACTAAATCAGACACATGTGTGAATATTACATTCTTTCTCTGGTGTGAGAAATCGAAAGTGTAAATAAAGACCAAAATGTATTTTGAAATGAGAAGAAAATGTTCAAATGGGGAAGGGAATAAGAGAGAGGGTAGGGGTAAAGGAAAGAGGAGAAAAGTAAAAAAAAATGAGAAAAGTAGGTAAACATGAAAACAAATTGTAAATGAGGGGAGGGGGGATTGAAGGGAGGGTAGGAGAATCAGGAAAGGACAAGTTATACCATATACAGGTACAAATTCTCTAGGATGAACGTGATCACTGTGTGTATCTAAACGTAAGCATACACACAATTAGCTGAATAATATTGTAGAAAGTTATTTTAAAAGAACTAGCATGGTTAATTTTCCTTTTTCCAGAACTACTTTTAAACATGCACTGATATAATTTACATATCAAAATGTACTTTTTGAAAGTACCCAATTCAGTTATTAGACTCAGGAAGTGACATAACCATTAGCACTCTCTAATCTGAGAACACTTTCATTACAGCAAGAAGAAACCCCATCCTCACTAGCAGTCGCTCGCCCATTCTGTTCTCTCCCACCCCTGGCAGCCGTTAACCTACATTCTGTCTCTGAATTTGCCGGTTCTGGGTGTTTTGGGTGAGTGAATCGGGTCCTGTGTGCTCCCCTGGGGCTGCCCGGGCTGGATTTCTCTCATCTAGCGTATCTTCAAGGCTCATCCATGTGTCCCCATTTCATTCCTTTCTGAGGCTGAATAATATTCCGGTGCAGAGATGCACTACATTTTGTTTATCCAGTTGACAGACATTTCAGTTTTTTCTACTTTTTGGCTATTATAAATAATTCCGTTATGACTATACATCCACGGTGTTGTGTGAACATAAACATTTCGAGGAACTGGCAAACTTTTCCAAACTAGTAACTGTTTCCGTTTTTCCAGCTCCCGCTTGGTTGCTGTAGTGACCGCCTGGTGCCACACCAGGTCGGTGTGGCACGGGCCTTTAAACATCATACGCTAAGCGCCACCTTTCTTCCCCTGAGTCGAACTACAACTCCCAACTTACCTCTTGTAATTTCCTATTTCCCTTTCCCATGCTCCTGCCCAATCCTGGCCGTTTGCCTCCTAATCCCTGCCTCCCACCTGACACTACTTAACTTGGGACCGAGACAAAGAATGGCAGAGGTTTCGTGCCTTTCCCTCCTTTCCCACTGTGGAACTTCTCTGCGCCCACCTGCAATAAAAACATATCCGTTGTCTTGCTTTACTTCTCTCTCTCTCTCTCTTCATGATGGAATAAACCTATCATAATTGGTGCCGCGCTCGGATTGCAGGCTGTGTGAACTCACTAAGGGAGAGATTTTTACTCCATTGGTTTGAGTACCCCTGTAAACGACCCCAAGTTCCTTTGTCTGGATATTTGCTGTTGCTGTTTCCATCCAACACTGGCCCGCTCAAATTCTCACAGGTGAGCACCCTCCACTCCGTGAGTTCTGTTTCGTTTTCGCTTGTTTTCCAAAACCATAGGCCTATGTCAGTAATTCCCTTTCATTTCTCCATCCTGCGGGACGCTCCCTATCCTCTCAGTGACGACTGGGAGGGTAGTTTGTGCATTTTCTCCTCTCCCTCTCTTGCATTTCAGAAAGGGTGACAACTCTCTCTGGGATTTTGAGAACCAGCTGTTTAAGCCTCCAGCTCACCTTTAATTCAGCCACACAATGGGAAACACTACTTCCAGCCCCCAAGCACACTCTGCTCAGTTGTCTCTTGTCCAATTTAAATACTTTGAAACTAAGGGACACCATTAAACCAAAACAATTAATTCTGTACTGCCGGACAGTCTGGCCTCACTATAATCTAGACAATTGTTGTAACCTGCTCCTATTAATGTTGTCACTTGCTCCCGTTGCTACAAGACAAACAAATGTTGTCGCTTGCTCCCGTTGCTATAAGAAAACATGTTGTAACTTGCTGTAACCTGCCCCCTCCCCGGGCTAAAAGTTTGCTTAAGCTGCATGTCTAAACTTGCTGTGCCATTTCCTGTTCTGTATGCATCTCCAAGCACCCTATACAGATCTAAGTTTGTGGTTTGCAAGCATAAAAACCCGACCATCCGCCCACCCGGCGCTCTCCTTGCCTGCGTTGCAACGGAGATGCCGCTGGGTACCAGCTTAAATAAAGCACTTTTTTGAGAGATCTTGATTTTGTCCCGGGTTACTTTTTGGGGTTCCCACATTTTGGGGGCTCGTCCGGGATCCTACTGGCCTCTCTCCGCTTCCCCGGTAAGTTTGCACCCCACTTTTTCGTTTCCTTTTGATCGGCCAATTTGGTGCTTCCTAGTAGCACATTTGGGGCGGCTGACCTTGTAGGTCACACCGCCGCAGAGCAGGATGCCCTCCGTTTAGTTTCGGTTTAAGGGAATGTTTGGCATTGCCTTTTGATTGTTCCCTTTTTGTTAAGGGGATGTTTGGTCTTGCCTTTTGATTGTTCCCTTTTTTGTGACTCTGAATTTCTTCTCCCTCCTCGCTTTTCCTGCTCGCCCAGTTTTTTTTGCCTCCACAGCCATTTTCTAGGTCTCCAAAAACGACATCAAGGCGCCATCTACTGTCTGAATTTGTTAATAGTTAATTGTTAACTTTGGCAATATTTGTTTGTCTTTGTCTTTCTGAGAATGGGTCAGTCAGTGTCCGCATCTCTAACTCCTTTGTCTCTGGTTCTTAACCATTTCTCAGAATTTCGCAGGAGGTCACAAACCTTTGGGGAACCGGTGTTCCCCGGAAGACTCTGCACCTTTTGTGAGCTTGAGTGGCCTGCCATAACTTCTGGGTCATGGCCCTCGGAGGGATCTTTTTGTTTGTCTCTGGCACAGGAGGTCTGCCGTGCAGTTTTCGGTCCGCCCTCCCACCCGGACCAGTTTGTCTACATTCAGGTTTGGGTTGATCTCATCCAGGACCCCCCGCCATGGATTAAAAAGTCTCCCCAGGTCCTAAAACAGGAACCTCGCCAACTTCCTCTTCTAGCCCCGCTCAAGAACAGCAAGCCAAAAAAAGAGGCCACTCCTCCTTCTGGTAATGTTCTGCCCCCCTTTGACTCCGGAGGAACCTCTAGATTCTCCCGTGCTGCCTCCTCCGTACCAACCACTCCCTCGTATGCCCTC